>CM051272.1:18973798-19261298 GCA_027921565.1 Artemia sinica
GAGATAAAATTCCAAAATGAAATTTAAAACATCAAGAGAGTGTAACCGTAACAAAGTAAATCATGTGATAACACTAAAAGATATTCCAAGTCTTACATTTCAATGAAAAAAAATCCAAACTGAACTTTCAAACATCTAGATAATGTAACGATGACAAAGACACAACGCTACGAATATATTCTAAGTGTTGCATTTCAACGAAAAATTCCTGAATTGAACTTTGAAACACTGACAGAATATAACAGTGAAAAGGTCAACACCGACGCAATACTATCAAAGAAAAATATTCCAAGTCTTACATGTCAATGCAAAAATTCCAAAATGAACTTTGTAACATCATGAGAGTGTAACTTTGACATGGTAAATTATGACATAACACTACAAAAATATTCCAAGTCTTGCATTTCAAGGAAAAAATTCCAAATGAATATTGAAACATCAACTGAATGTAATACTGACAAGGTAAACCAGTATAAAAATATTCCAAGTCTTACATTTCAATGAAAAAATACCAAAATGAACTTTGATACATGAGCAGAATGTAGCACAGACATGGTAAACCACGAGACAATAGTACAAAAATATTCTAAGTCTTGCATTTCGATACAAAAATTCTATAATGAAATTTGAAACATCAACTGAATGTAATAGTGACAGGGTAACCCAGTACAGAAATAGTCCAAGTCTTGCATTTCAAGGAAAAAAAAATTCAAAATGAATTTTGAAACATCAAAAGAATGTCACGCTGACAAGAGATAACGCTACGAAAATATTCCAAGTATCACATTTCAGCGAAAAAAATCCTAAAATGAGCTTAGAAACAATAAAAGAATGTAATATTGACAAGGTAACGCATGACACAACAGTATAAACATTTTCTAAGTCTTGCATTTCAAGGAAACGATTTCCAATGAATGCTGAAACATCTACAGAGGGTAACAGTGAGAAGGTAAATTGTGACATAACAGTGCAAAAGCATTCTAGGTCTTATAGTTGAAGGAAAAAATTCCAATGGTGTGATGTTTTTTGTTACTGTGTGTTTGTGTTTGTGTTCATGTTTTTTGTGTGTGAGTTTGTGTTTGTGTGTGTGTGTGTGTGTGTGTTTGTGTGTGTGTGTGGGTGTGTGTGCGTGTCTGTGTTTGTGTGTGTGTTTTTGTGTGTGTGTTTGTTTTTGTATGTGTGTGTGTTTTGTGCTCGTGTTTTTGTGTGTGTGTGTGTCTTTGTATTTGCTTGCGTGTGTTTTTGTTTTTTTTTGTTTGTGGGTTTGTTTGTGTATGTGTTTATGTGTATGTGTTTTGTGTTCGTCTTCGTTTTTGTTTGTTTGTTTATGTGTGTATTTTTTTTGTGTGTGTGTTTTTGTGTGTGTTTTTTGTGTTATTGTGTGTGTGTGTGTGTTTGTGTGTGTGTGTGTGTTTGTGTGCGTTATTTGTGTTATTGTGTGTGTTTGTGTGTGTGTGTGTGTGTATGTGTGTGTGTGTGTGTGTGTGTGTGTGTGTGTGTGTGTGTGTGTGTGTGTGTGTGTGTGTGTGTGTGTGTGTGTGTGTGTGTTGTGTGTGTGTGTGTGTGTGTGTGTGTGTGTGTGTGTGTGCGTGTGTGTGTGTGTTTGTGTCCGTGTGTGTGTGTGTGTGTGTGTGTGTGTGTGTGCGTTTGTGTATTTTGTGTTTGTGTGCGTTTTTTGTTCGTTTGTTAGTGTGTGTGTGTGTTTTTGTATTTGCGTGTGTGTGTGTGCGTTTGTGTGGGTTTTTGTGTATGTCTGTCTTGTGTTCGTTTGTATTTTTGTTTGTGTGTTTGTTTATTTGTGTGTTTATTTTTGTGTTAGTGTGTGTGTGTGTTTGTGTCTGTGTGTTTTTGTGTGTGCGTTCTTGTATGTATGTGTTTTGTGTTCGTGTGTGTTTTTGTTTGTATGTATGTGTGTGTGTGTTTGTGTGTGTGTGTTTAGTGTTCGTGTGTGTGTGTGCGTGTCTGTGTTTGCGTGATTTTTGTGTTTGTGTGAGTTTGTGTGTGTGTATGTTTTTGTATTTGTGTTTTGTGTGCGTGTGTGCTTTTTTTGTGTGTGTTTGTGTGTGTTTTTGTTTGTGTATGTCTGTTTTTTGTGTTTCTGTTTTTTTTTGTGTGAGTGTGTGTGTGTGCTTTTGTTTGTGTTTTTGTGTCTGTGTCTTGTGTTCGTGTGTGTTTTTGTTTGTGTGTGTGGGTTTTTTAGAGGTGTGTTTTTTTTTGTGTGTGTGTGTGCGTGTGTTTTGTGTTCGTCTTTGTGTTTGAGTGTGTGTGTTTGTGTGTTTTTTTTGTGTTTTGTGTGTGTGTTTGTGTTTTTGTGTCTGTGTTTCGTGTTCGTGTGTGTTTTTGTTTGTGCTTGTATGTATCAAATGTTAGAAGACGCTTATATTGATGATGACTGGTGTCATAATGATAGAGGAACGTGATTATTGCTTATTGTTAAGAAACATTAAACCCGAGAATACTTGGTGTTCCAGGAAAAAAATATCATATTCTCTAACCTTCTTACAAAGCAACAAGTTAGAAATGGTTGTGTCTTATTGCTTTGAAATATTAAAGCCCAGAAAGGCAGTGTATTCCAGCAAAAAATAATAAGGTACTTATAAAATAAAAGTTCTAAATAGGGGTAAAATCCTTTTTAACAGACAGTGTATAGAAATTCACAAAAATACTAGATATTTCGGTCACATATACATTGACCGTCATAAGTAGTAAAAAATCAGTAGTTTTACTACTGATGACGGTCACTGTATATGTGACCGAAATATCTGGTATTGTTGTGAATTTCTATACACTGTCTAATAAAAAGGATTTTATCCCTATTTCGAACTTTTATTTTATCGTCATGGAAAGGCAGTGTGGTCTCCGAAATTATCTAAGGTATTTATCTAGATGATAGAGACAAAATTCGAACCCCAGACAAAATCATAGAAATCTATAGCACACGATCAAAATTGTGACCAAAATGTAAAAATCATGGTAAATTTCTATGCAGTCATTAGCATAACATTGAAACCCTGACAATTTCATATAAAAGCAAACAATTGAAATTACGGGTAACCCTAGAAATCAAAACCAGCGTAGAAATCAATAGCAAAGTGTAGAAATTGCGGTCAGCCTGTATAATCATTACCAAGACAAGGAAAGCCTGAGAAGTGTTTTAAATACTCTGTTGCGTGAATTGCTCACAAACACCCGAGTGAATGACTTGAAGTAAAATTTTTAAAGAAAAAGGTCTGAAAAGTGTTTTGGGGGAGATGGGGCGATGACATAGGGGTGCTAGAGAGTAGTTATAGTGCAATACTGTGGACTAAATTGCATGCAAAGACCCGAATGAATGACTTGAAGTGAAATTTTTAACAAGAAATGTCTAAAAAGGTTTTGGGGGAGATTTGGCGATGACTGAGGGGTGTTTAAGAGCAGTTATAGAGTGTTACTGTAGCTTGAATTGCTTGGGAAAATCTGAATTAATGACGGAATAAAATATTTAACAAGAAATGTCTAAAAAGTGTTTTGGGGGAGATGGGGCAATGAAAGATGGCTGTTAGAGAGTAGTTATAGTGTGGCAGTGTGGCGTGAATTGCTTGCGAAAACCTGAATCAATGACTTAAAGTGAAATTTTTAGCAAGAAATGCTTTAAAAGTGTTTTGGGGGACATGGGGCGATGACAGAGGTGTGTCACAGAGGTCAATAATAGTATGATACTATGGGGGGATTTGCTTAGAGTATCAAACATTAGTAAAGAAGGGGGGTTTCTCTGTTGTCAAAAATATAGTGTTTAATACGATATTTTAGCTTATTTTCAGAGTGAGAAGATTGAAAATGTCCTAGGGGGTGAGGGTTGGTGTCATGTGGAGGGCTGGTGTCAGTGTGAAAACAGTGTCGCAGCGGCATTCCGCTCTGGACCATAAGTATAATTTTTAACGGTTTGGACATATAGTCGTCTCGCAATATGATCTTCAATCCCCTCTCATTAGGTAGATTTGCTTAAGATATACATCGTCGTTATTACGCAGGACGTATGTGTGTGTGCCGTGCTGGAGCCCCATGGGGTCCTTTAAGTCTAGCTTGCGAGATACACTGGCTTCATTCACATTAGACCTGGTCACGGAAATCCTGGGAATCTTCCACAAAAACAATGCACCAAAATCGTTAGAAATCATGCCAATAAAGAAGAAATATTAGAACGCGTGGAATCTCGGGTTGGTTGCCAGGGGTGTGATTCTTACTAGCTTAACTCGTAATAATTACATCTATTATTAAGCCATCCTCTGAAAATGATTGCTAGGTGATGTGTGGAATCTATTGTTAGGGTATTTTTAAATATCCATAAGTTCAACTCAATGAAATGGATATTTTTGTTAAAGTCTTTCAATAATACCTCTTAATATGGTTTAAATATACCCCTAATATCAGCTTGCCTGTGGAAGGGGGAGGGTGGTGGTTGACTATATCGAAATCAAAGCTTTTTGAATTGCAAAGCAAGTATATTGGCGGAAAAACCTCTTACGATTAACTTATGGCTAAGTGTTTGACTTTTACTTTTAAAATCAATGTATTTAGTACAAATTCTCGCATAGCAAAATAATTGGGAAAAATACGATGAATATGTTTTATTCGAATGAAAATCACTTTTAGGAAATGAAAAATTAACTATTTCAAAATTAAAATCATCTGTTTTATTATATATTTTAAAAACTAATGTACTATTAGGTGTTACATTAATATCTAAATCTAGAAAATGGTCTTAATTGCCTTTCCCATTGCTGGGTTCCACCTTTAACTCTGGTGGGTACATCTTATTAGAAATCTAATCTGCAAAATTTTTCCCCAGAAGGTTATCTAAATATCTTTTATTATTTGAAAGCAAATATTTTATATTACTTGGGTTTTCTTTATCGTTCATAAATTTATATTCTAAATAGCTTAAAAACAGGTCCGCTATAAATGGACTAACATTACTCCCCATAGGAATTCCAATACTTTTGTTATAAGGATTACCATTAAATTTTATAAATGTATGAAATAAAATAAATTCTGGTAGATCATAAATCATATCTAATCTAGTACACCTTGAACTAGTGGTACAGTTTAAGTAATTAGTCCATCTCGCCTTCTTATTATACGTATCAATTTTTAGAAAAGCCAAATTAGACAAAAGAAAAGCCTGCTTAATAATCTATTTTAAATTCAAAAATACTAAATTAATTGGTAGATTTGTGTATAATGTAGTGAAATCAAATGAGTCCACTCTTTTGGCTGAAACTAAAGCCAGAGAATCTATTATTTTCAATGAATTATTAACTCTCCAATATGGATTAAAATTAGAAAAATTTCCAATTCTCGAGCTATATGACTTAAATTTATTTTTAATTTCCCCTAAAATACATAACAGGTCAGTCGCCGCAATTCTGGTAGGGCATCTTGCTGCACCCACAATAAAGAGTGCTTTCTATGTCAGCAAGAAATAGCATCTAAAGCTTAAAAATGAACACATACTTATCCATTAGTAAATGCTACAATGAGCTAAAGCTTCCTCGAAAGTATATGACAAAAAAGGAAATAATAAAATCAAAGAACTTAACAGTAGTACGTTTTTAAAAATTGCCATGTTCCTTTAAGCAACAAAAAATAAAACCAACTGGCCTTGGAATTTTTTGGTAAAAACTTTCCTACTTCATTTATAACTTGGATGTGGTCAAATCAAAAGTTTGAGTTTTGACAAATATGAATAGAAAAAGTTTTGTAAAAAAAATTCAGTTGTCTTCAACTTATCTGATCTTTAGAAGAAACTGAAGAAAGCTAACAAGAAATTGGATCAAATGTGCAAGGCGATAAACAGAGCGACTGGCCCTTAGAATCATTCTAGAAAACTTTTGTCTTCATTTATAATTTGGAAAAAAACTAATCAAAAGTCTGAAGTAAATCAACAGTTAAGCGCAGAAAGTTTTGAAAGTTTAAAACCTTCAACTTATCTGACCTTTTTAAGCCTTCTGCTAAATGAAGCTAACTAAATAGTACATTATATTAATATAACGAAAAAGGAACTTTTAAGAAACTCACTATAGGCATCTTTTTATCTTTTTGGATTCAAGATATTTTTTGAGCTTATCTAGCCTATTTATTCATTAACGTTACGGTAAAAATCTAGATAATGAGATTTTTGCCGTCCTGAGATAGGTGTATAAAATTCTCTGAAACAGGTCCAGAGCCTGAACTACGCCCAGGGAAGGACCAGTCGCCCTTTGATCACTTGCGACTAATGAAAAACGCACTAGTCCTCTCATTTGCAATCGAATGAGTCCTTTTTTAAGCTTTTATGACAAAAGTTTATATAACTACCTTATATTTCCCAAGGGAATAACAACTTACGACTCTTATCCTGAGGGCTATGGGGGAGGCTGTAATCCTCAAAGACGTAATTTGAAGCCCTTGAGCAAAATGGCCATATCCAAATATTGATCGAAAATGTTTGGGGAAATGATGGGCTTGGGGGGTTCTCCCTTTGATTGCTTTCGACTATTAAAAAGGGATATATCTCTCTCAATTTTTAATCGGCTAAGCCCTTTTGAAGTGTTAACGACCACGCTTTCTATAAATACCTGATATGTTCCCAGGGCATAACTTACAACCTTAGCCCTGACGGCTCTGGTGAAAGGGGGTTGTGATACTCAAAGACATAATTTCCGGACCCTTCAACTACGTTCAACAAAATAGTTATATCAAAAAGTCGATCGGGAGTGCGGGGGAAATGAAGGGCGTGGGGGGGAGCATTCGCCCTCGAATCGCTTTTGACATTTAATAAGGGCACTAGCCCTCTCAATTCCAATTGAATGATCCCTTTTTGAAGTTTGTACGACAACGCTTTGAAAAAAAACCTTATATGTCCCCAGGGTATAGCCCTGGGGGAGTCTTGTCAACAAACACACAATTTCAAGATCTTTCCACTACGGTGAACAAAATGCCTATCTAGAAATTTTTATTGGATGTGTTTGGGGAAATGGTGCGCGTCGTGTGAGAGGGAGGTTAGTTGACCTCCAATCACTCTCGACTATTAAAAAGGGCACTAGCCCTTTCAGTTTCCAAGTGAATGTGCTCTTTTTGAAATTTCTACGACAACACTTTCTATAAAAACCTCATATGCCCCCAGGGCATAACTTACAACCCTTACCCTGAGGTAAGGGGGGTGGCCATCTTCAAATACCTAATTCCAGTATTTTAAACTACGTGTAACAAAATGGCTATCTCAAAATTTTTATTGGAAGTGTTTGGGGAAATGGTGAGCATGAGAGGGGGGTTAGATGCCCTCTGATTACTTTCAACTATTAAAAAGGGCACTAAATGTTTCAGTTTCCAATCGAATGAGCCCCTTTTGAAGTTTCTACGACTACGCCATCTATAAAAACCTTATATGCCCCTAGGGCATAGCTTACAACCCTTGCCCTGAGGGGTGCTAGTTTTCCTCTATTCACTTTCGACTATTAACTAGGGCACAAGCCTTTCCAATTTCCAATAGCCCTTTTCAAATTTTCTACGACAATCCTTTTGATGCGAAGTTCCCTGGTAAAAAAAAAACAAAAAAACATTGTGCCAACATCGTTCTTTACTTAGGCAACGCTATCGCGCTGCCTATATTTCCAAATATATAAGATTCATTAATTTAACTGTAACCCGTCAAAAGCTACCACCCTTAGAAAGGTTGCCTGATTTTCGAAAAAGGGGAAAACACCCCTTAAAAGCCAAGGAAACTTAATAAAATTCACATCATCAATTTCAGCATATATGTGTACCCTGTTTGGGTACATATATGTGTCCCCTGTTTGGATGAAATTTCAAGCTCCCATCTGCAAAAGTGTGGAATTCTGTATATTTTGCTAGAAGAAATATCACGGATGCGTGTTTATTTGTTTTTTTTTCCAATGGGTGATCGCATCGAACCAATAGTCCTGGGATATCGGGAAAGGACTCATTCAGACGGTACTTAAAAGTTCTAGTGCTCTTTTTAAGTGACCAAAAAGATTGGAGGGCAACTATCCCATTAAACACCCTTTTTTCCTTAGTCGACCGAGCAAAATTTTGAGATAGCTATTTCGTTCAGCATAGTTGAAAAGTCCAGTAACTATACCTTTGGGGATAACATGACTCCCCAAAGCCCCTGGGGAAAGCTCTGTAGGTTGGGAAGTTTGCCTATTGTCTACGTATAGCATTTGCAATTGGGAAGTATAAAGGCACTTTTTTTGGGGGGGGAGGGGGTGGGAATTTTCTGCTATGGGTATTTTCTATGGGGAGAATTTTCCGTGTGCAGGGAAGTTTCCAGGGAATGAAGTTTCAAGGGAAAATTTTTCACTGGGAGAATTTTCCAGAATTCCTATGTGAATTTTTTTTTCTTTGCAAACTCAGTTTTGCATGTGGAGATTTTAAGAAGAATCGTCAGTAGAAAAGAATCGTTCCGTAAGGGTGGGTCGGTCGAAAACAGGATCAGCCGCTTTGTGGCATGTTTGAAACAGGTTTTTGTGTGGCATGGCCGCATAGAAACAAAAATGAATTCTTGTCGAAAAGGGGCATGTTTAAGAGCTGACGTCACAAGACTTGTTTTGTTTCTTAAGCTAATACGAAGGTGATGACATGCCAATTCTAAACCAAAAATGACTCTATGGAAATGCGGCACGTTTAGGCATTACGTAAAAAACTGGTTTCTGTCACAAAATTTGAATGTCTCTTGTTTTGGCTTTTGCCAAGTATACAAAGACATATCCATCGTATATATGGGTCTGCTAATTACGAGTTATGGAGTTTGTACTTTGAATAGAAGATGGCATATGAGACGCGAATCTCTTATTTTTAAGTGCTATTTTGAAGTCTAATTTTGGATGTGTCAAACGTTCACAGATCTAGATAAATATTTGCAGGTACTGCAGATTATCCCATATACAGGTTTTAATGTGTCCTTCGCAGTGAAAATCAGTGACCGGTAGCACTAATTTATGAAAAGTTTGGCGGGGGATATTTTCCACTGTTTGTGTTGTTCCAATAAAATACCAAAACAGGTTGTTTCAATAAGAATTCTTGCAAACGGTATTTTTATTAATCTAAAGGGTTGGTTAAAAAGTAGTTCTTAATTAAAAATTTGAATAAACTTGCCCTGAAAATCTCTAATGCTTAGCAAACTTTCACATGTCAAACACTATTAACTGGGAAATTTGATTCAGGAGGCCCTTTTTAAGACTTAGGAAAAAAGGTTTAACTTTACCGTAAAGAGCAGGGTATTGAGGAGGAGGCACCGCACAAATATATTAATTTCTGTTTTTTTCTTAAGTTTTAGTGCTGCTCCGTGCTTTCAGTTGAAAAATAGTTTTTCTTAAAATTTAATTTCTGATCTTTTTTCGAATAATAACGAGACACACACCTCCCCATTCATGGCAATTTCCCAAAGGAAAACTCCCCCAAGGAGAGTTCCCACGCGCAAGATAGTACCCCCATGAATTTTACCTCGTAAAAGTTCATGCTTACTGCAAATGCCCATCCCCCCCCCCCCAAACAAAAAATCTTGTTCACTATTCTGGACGAAAAATTCTTCTGAACATAATCTAACTCGAAAAAATACTTGTTTTTAACTTTATTTATGATCTTTTTTTTAATTCATACCAAAAATCACCTCTATGTTCAAAATTTTTCAAAGGTCCTTCCCCTCCAACAGGAAGTTTCTTGTGTGGAAAATTTTACAGCAGAGAATTATTACTGATGATAGTTCTTCATGGATTACTTCTCATGAGGTAAATGAGTAAATTTTGCTTATGAATTCAGGCAAACTTCCCCCCGTGTAAAATTTTGTTGAAGTCAACCATCCCCCCCCCACGATTTTCTGGCGTCCTCTTTCCCTGTTTTTTTTCACTCTTCCTTTAGAATAAACTTGTATATTTGGTCAATTCTTGGCCCCTTTGTCAAATTGCCCCCCCCCCCCAAAGATTTTGCTCATTGGCGCTTTTGTCACATTGCCCCAACCCTCCCACCAATATTTTGCTATCGATCCGCCCCTGGACTAGAGCTCTCAATTGCTGATCTAATCAGCATCCTCCAGAGTATCAGTGATCACAAGGTGGAGTTGCAGATGACGAAGGGCAGTCACCCTTCCATATGTAATAGATCCCTGCTTATTTTGGGATTTAATGATACTCTAATTTCATTTCATGATAACAGCGTAGACCAGAAATATTCCCAGAATGCAGACCAAAAAGTAATCCAGATACATTTTTTAAAGTTTCTTTTGTCCCCTCCTCAAACAATACATATCCCCCGAAAAATAAAAATTCTGGTTATGGCCCTGGTGATTATACATCGTTTTTTACTCCCGCAATGCCCTTGTCTCTCACTTAGAACTAATTCTGTATTTATCTGATGGTTCCATTAGAACTGTGATGTCTTGGCATTAAAATACACCATTTGATATATCCCCCTCCCTCCCAAACTGCAGAATACTCACAGGATTCTATTGTAGAAGTTGAAGGGCCTTTTTAAGTTTATAATTTGTCCACTGCTTACAGATAGGATTTGTTATTGGAAAACTTTGAAGATATTTTGTGCAACCTGCAAATCCCAAATTTTAACTGTCAGCTGTCAAGTTCGTGCTTTCTTTTTCATAAGAAACAACGGTACTTGTTTAGAATCTAGGTACACACGCGAGAAGTGGAGTGTCATTAATTCTAATGAAATAAAACAAAAAAATTGGAGGGCAACTTGGCCCCCTCCCACGCTCATTTTTTTTCCGAAGTCACCCAATTAAAATTCTGAGATGGCCATTTTGTTCAACATAGTCGAAAATCTAATAAATATGTCTTTTAGGATGACTTAATCCCCCACAGTCCCCAGGGGAAGGGCTGCTATTTATGAACTTTGCCCATTGTTTACATATTGTATTGGTTATTATGAAGTTTACAGACATTTTCATGAAGGATTTTTTTCTGGTGGGGGGGGGCAGGAGGAGGGGTTACTCGGGAAAATCTTTCCGTGGAGGATGTTTCCTTGGGGTAAGGGACATTTCTATGAAGGGGGCGCCAGATTTCCCAGCATTATTTAAAAACGATCAGAAATTAAATTAAAAAAAAACAAGTTTTTTCAACTGAAAGTAAGAAGCAACATAAGAACTTAAACCGAACAGAAATTATTACGTATATGAGTGGGATCACCCCCAAGTCAATACCTCGCTCTTAACGCTATAGTTTTTTTTAGTGCTTTCAAAAGAGCTATTTATTCTAATTAAACAGCCTTTGTGATTCAGGGATTTGTGATTTAAACAAATTTTTAACTTTAGCGTAAAGAACGTGGTATTGACTAAGGGGAGAACCCCCTCATATACGTAATAACATATACGTAATAAAAAAAAACAATAAAAAAAACAAGCGATACGGCTCAATAGTAATCAAAACTTTTAAAAACTTTTTTTAATGCTAATTCTAAATATATAAATTTTATTAAGTTTAGTATTACTCATAAAAGGCTACGAGCCTGAGAAAATTTGCCTGAATTTTAAAAGAGAGGGGAAACATCCCCTACAAGTGAAATAATTTTAATGAAAATCACACCGTCAGATTCAGCGTATCAGAAAGCCCTATTACATATGTTTCAAGCTCATATCTGCAAAAATCTGCAACTTTGTATTTTTTGCCAGAAGAAAGATCACGGAGGCGTGTTTATTTTTTTTTCAGGGGTAATCGTACCGACCCATTGGCCCTAGAACATCAAGAGAGAGCTCATTCGAACGGAAATTAAAAGTTAAAGTGCCCTTTTCAGTGACCAAAAATGCTGGAGGGCAACTTGGCCCCCTCCCACGCCCTTTTTTTCCCAATTTCGTCTGATCAAAATTTTGAGATAGTCATTCTGTCCAGCATAGTTGAATAACCCAAAAAATATATCAAACAGTTCGTGGTAACGAACAGTAAGTAAGGAGCGACCCGGCTCAATGATAACCGAAACTCTAAAAAACGGATTTTTGATACCAATAGATACATCAAAAGAATCAAATTTTAATTCTTTTTTTAAAGTTTCTTTTGTCCCCTCCTCAAACAAAACATATCCCCCAAAAAATAAAATTCTGGTTATGGCCCTGGTGATTATACATCGTTTTTTACTCCCGCAATGCCCTTGTCTCTCACTTAGAACTAATTCTGTATTTATCTGATGGTTCAATTAGAACTGTGATGTTTTGGCATTAAAATACACCATTTCAGATATCCCCCTCCCTCCCAAACTGCAGAATACTCACAGGATTCTATTGTAGAAGTTGAAGGGCCTTTTTAAGTTAATAATTTGTCCACTGCTTACAGATAGGATTTGTTATTGGAAAACTTTGACGATATTTTGTGCAACCTGCAAATCCCAAATTTTAACTGTCAGCTGTCAAGTTCGTGCTTTCTTTTTCATAAGAAACAACGGTACTTGTTTAGAATCTAGGTACACACGCGAGAAGTGGAGTGTCATTAATTCTAATGAAATAAAACAAAAAAATTGGAGGGCAACTTGGCCCCCTCCCACGCTCATTTTTTTTCCGAAGTCACCCAATTAAAATTCTGAGATAGCCATTTTGTTCAACATAGTCGAAAATCGGGCACAGCCCCTTTCATACACGGAATAATTTCTGTTCGTTTTAAGTTTTAATGTCGCTCCTTACTTTCAGTTTAAAAAACTTGTTTTTTTTATTTAATTTCTGATCGTTTTTTAGTTAATGCAGCTTTTATTTTGGCTCGCCGGCATTGAATAAGTATGCAAAATTTGCATAAAAAATTTACTTTTCTTTTGCTAAATGGCTCTCTAAATTTGGTTCTGACGTAATTTACAAATTAATTTACGTAACGAACTTCTATATTCGTATATTTTTCTTCTGGCAAAAAATACACAGTTGCAGATTTTTTGCAGATATGAGCTTGAAACCTATGTTATAGGGTTTTCTGATACGCTGAATCTGACGGTGTGATTTTCATTAATTTTTTTTCACTTTTAGGGGATGTTTCCCCCCTCTTTAAAAAATCAGGTAAATTTTCTCAGGCTCGTAGCCTTTGATGAGTAATACTAAACTTAATAAAATTCATATATTTAGAATCAGCATTATAAGCCCATTCTTTTGATACAATTATTGACATCAAAGTTCCGTTTTTAAAAGTTTCGATTACTATTGAGCCGTATCGCTTGTTTTTTTTTATTGTTTTTTTTTTTTTTATTACGTATATGATGGGGTTCTCCCCTTAGTCAATACCACGCTCTTTACGTTAAAAGTTAAAAATTTTTTAATTCACAAACCCCTGAATCACAAAGGCCGTTTAATTAGAAAAGATAGCCCCTCCTCCAGCCCCCCCCCCACCAGAAAAAAATTCTTCTTGAAAATGTCTGTATACTTCCCAATAACCAATACAATATGTAAGCAATGGGCAAAGTTCATAACTTGCAGCCCTTCCCCTGGGAACTGTGGGGGATTAAGTCATCGTAAAAGACATATTTATTAGATTTTCGACTATGCTGGACAAGATGGCTATCTCAAAACTTTAATTGGGTGACTTTGAGAAAAAAAATGAGCGTGGGAGGGGGCCTAGCTGCCCTCCCATTTTTTTTGGTCACTTAAAAAGGGGACTAGAACTTTTAATTTCCATTCCAATGAGCCCTCTTACGATATTCTAGGACCACTGGGTCAATACGATTACCCCTGGAAAAAAAAAACAAATAAACACGCACCCGTGATCTTTCTTCTGGCAAAAAATACAAAATTCCACATTTTTGTAGATAGGAGCTTGAAACTTCTACAGTAGGGTTTTCTGATACGCTAAATATGATGGTGTGAATTTCATTAAGGTTCAATTACTTTTAGGGGGTCTTTCCCCCTTTTTTCGAAAACCAGCCAAATTTTCTCAGGCGCGTAACTTTTGATGAGTAATATTAAACTTGATGAAACTTGTATATTTGAAATCAGAATTAAAATCTGATTCTTTTGATGTATCTATTGGTACCAAATTCCGTTTTTTAGAGTTTCGGTTACCATTGAGCCGGGTCGCTCCTTACTTACAGTTCGTTACCACGAACTGTTTGAAAAGCAAGTTATTTAAAAATACTTCAAATTCAACAGCCCTTGTGTTCTATGACTCATTCCTAAAGGAACGAGTCATAGAACGATAACAAAACTGACTAGCTTAAAGAGCAAGGGTTGAGAAAGGAGCCGCTCCACTCATATTTAAAATGGCTCTTGTTTCTCTTAAGCTTAAAACTTGGTTTTATAAATGGAATTTCTGATTGTTTTTCAAATTTTGACAAGAAATCCTTTCCTGCTTTCTGTGTAAAATTTGGCTCAGAAATTTCCCTGAATCTTACCCTGAAAAATTATTCCCCCGGAAGGGCTTTATACCACTCAAGGACCCCCTTCCCACCAAAAAATACCACTTCCCATTATAATTTTTTTTCCTATTCTGCAATGAGAAATACTATATGTGAACGGTGGGCAAACTGCGTAACTTGTAGTTCCTTCTTCTTGGACTATAAGGGATCATTTCCTCCCCAAAGATAAATTATTGGACCTTTCTACTGTTTAAATCAAATTAATAATGCCAAATTTTGATATGTCATTATATGGGTAAAAAGAGGCGTGGAACAATTGCTAGCTACCCTCCAATCTTTGGTTATTCTCAAAGGTCAGTAATATTTGTGATTCACGATCAAATAAGCTCTCTTCTAATCTTCTAGGTTTGGTTTGCTACAATTGGGCATGGGGAACGAAACATATAAAACCGTATCTCTTCAAGGAAAAAGTACAAAATTCAAGATTTTAGATAGAAAATAGGAGTTAAAACTTCTACACTTAGGCTCTCTAATCAGAAAATAATAAAATGAAAAATAAAATCAAAACAGGTGAGAAAACAAGGATTTTGTCAGCCAGTGGCAAACCATGATGACGAAGAAACAAGCAAATATTTCTACAAGGACCTCCCTCAAGCTGTCCTCAGTGCTAAACAAAAAGAAAGAAGAAAAAAAACAACGAAAATTTAACCTTTCGAAGTTTACCCGACAACGACAAAACAGACACTCAAAGTGTCTATGGATTTGACAGTGGAAGAAGACACAACCATGTATTTTATAAAATAATCTCTTATTTAAAATAAAGTATTTATCGATTCAACGTTTCTTGTAATTTTTTTTCTATATGAATGAATACTAGATAGGAATGACACAAAAGGCTAAGTAGAAACAGAGTTGAAGGTATAGAGTGAAAGGATATAAGGATAAAACAATAGCTCCAGAGGGAGCTATTTAGAGGGTTAGAATCACCCTTTTCCAGTGAACATGGCCATTTAAATCCGTTTTAACAAGAGTCCCACTTGATATGAAACCAGTGATAAACAAAATTTCTTATTTGAACGAAAACCATCAAAAATTTTTAACTAAATGTTTTATACAATCTCCTTCCAAAAAATTTAATTTATACATAAAGGAAACAAATATATTTACAAATAAAATGTCTACTTTTATTTTTGTACATTCTACACCTTAGAAGTAGGTATTTATAAATCCTAAGTTGAAAAGACATCCATTTTTTAAAAAGGGGTTTATCTCTCACTGCCATCTTTATTTCAAAGTACTTACTCTACCACTGAATTCCAGCAAACCCTTAATTATTCAATGCAAATGAACTTTTGCCATTGGTTTCATATTAGCTTATAGAACAAAAACCAGTTTTTTGACATGATGCCTATACGTGCCACATTCCGATAGAGTCGTTTTTGGTTTAGAATTGGCATGTCATCACCTTCGTATTAGCTTAAGAAACAAAACAAGTCTTGTGACGTCAGCTCTTAAACATGCCCCTTTTCGACAAGAATTCATTTTTGTTTCTATGCGGCCATGCCACACAAAAACCTGTTTCAAACATGCCACAAAGCGGCTGATCCTGTTTTCGACCGACCCCGTAAGGGTGGTTGATTTTCCACGGGAAAAATTCTCCATAGGAGATTTCTCCATGGGATAGATTTTCCATAGGGAACTTTCTGCGGGAGCAAATTTCATTAGGGGGTGGGGGGCTATTTGCTGGAAAAATTTTCCACAGAGAAGCGGATATCTGGGATGATTTTAAACACAATGAGATTAAAGTCTTTTTCAAATGAAAGTGCGCCAAAAAAAAATTTTCACCAGGAATCGCCCACAAAAAAATTTCCGGGTTGGAATTTTCAGTTAGAATGGAATTGTCTAGGGGAATATTCCTGGCAAGAGCGCTGTGCTTCATTGCAAGCCTGAGAAATTGTCCTGTATTTTTTATACTTACAAAATATTCATCCCTCATTACATTCACCAGCCAGCTCTCATTAAACTCGAACTTTCCATACACTTTATTCCTCAACTCACTGAATTCTGCGCGCTGATACATCATATGATCTGCTCAGTCATACTTCCACACATCGGTCAAAAGCGAAGACCTTATTGCCCTCTCCTCCTCCCTAAATACTTCCTTCAAGGTTACGTAAATGACCAAAATAAGCATTTAAGTGACCAAATAAATGAAAATTTAATCAACATAATAAAACTAACATAAAATATAGCTTTTGATATCTCAGCTTTCTTAACTTGTTCAATGAAAGCCCGCAACTGCGCATGGTACTCCCGGCCGAAAGCAAAGAATTAGGAGATTGGTAATTGCGCTGCACGAATTATTATTCAAGTACGTGAACAAATTCGATAGTTATTTTGAGGAATCTTCTCAGGCTCCAAAGAGCACAACAAGATTTACTCCCAATTGCACTAATTCAAATTTCACACACACGGGGGTGCTATCAAAGGTAAAATTGATCAATCCTTCACCACAGAGAAAAAGAGAAATTACTGTTTTACACTTTCGTCTTAAAAATGTGCTTTAATTCCACTTTTAATGATGTCAATCGCCACCTTTTTTTGGACCGACTCCATTATCCCTGAAACGCTTTGTTTCTCCGTAATTTCACGCTAGAAAATAAAAACCCATACATCCAAGCGTTTGGTAGGAGTACAAGCCCCTAACCTCTTTGATCAGGGGCAAGTATCCCTAAACCAGGCTTTAAAAAGATTATCTTTGGTTCCTGTATTTATGTCCAGTGTGTGTATTATTGTATTCTTTATGTTCAATTTCTTTCTCGGTATTTGATAACGATTTTACTGGAAGTTCGTAGTCCAGCGTTATTAACAAAACCTCATTCTAATTTCTGTAGTAGGAAGTTCTTATCAGTACTGAACTAAGTTGAGCAGGGACAGAATCATTCCTTAATAAAAATAAAAGGGTTTGCCCATTCCTTATGGTTAACTAAAGTTAAGACCATTCATTAATAAAACATAGAGAATGAAGAATGAACTTAAATGAGACTTTCTTAATAAAATAGGCCTTGTGATACAGTTCTATGAATATGTGTAGCTTACAAGAGTGAACAATGGCACTAGTCTCAACAAAAAGTCACTTACGCCATCTAGTGTTTGGCGTTTTAGGCATTTTTCAGAGTAATGATGAAGTATAGAGCAATGAGTATAGAGCAGTGTGGTGTGGGGAGTATAGAGTATAATCACAGAAGTATAGAGCAATGAAGTATAGAATGAGCTATATCCTTTCTATTGCCAGGAGAAATATTAGCATATCCTTGACTCGGGAGCAAGCCATTTTTTTTTATTCATGTTTATACCATTTTTCTATTTTTGCAAGGGATAAAGTTTGAAAAGGGTGCGGAAAATAGACGATTGCCATGGAAACTATAATACGTAGATAATAACAATCTTTGGATTTTTTATTCGGAGACCAACGGTCCAAAAACCTCCTTCTCTTGCGTATTTGTCTGCTCAGGAATAGAATGAATGCAAGATTTGGGCTATGAACCGT
Source organism: Artemia sinica (assembly GCA_027921565.1). Classification (NCBI taxonomy): domain Eukaryota; kingdom Metazoa; phylum Arthropoda; class Branchiopoda; order Anostraca; family Artemiidae; genus Artemia; species Artemia sinica. Next base: position 18,991,656 of record CM051272.1, read on the forward strand.
GTTTTTGTTATAGATAGAAGAGCGTAAGAAACGGTAACTTATCAAAATCATCAGCTACTACGTTAAGATTTACTGTTCTCTGATACCTTCTGGGAATTTTTCCAGATAAAGAGCTTCGTAACTCCCTAGATAATTATGTAAGGGTGATACCATTTGTCTATGAAAAGACTTGTTAGAAAGCTTGGAGAGGTAATTCCCAGAGCACTAGAAGTTTCTTTAGGTTTAGCAACTGTTTCGCAGAGATTTCATTAAGCTTATGGATAACTGAAAAAAAACTAATTGTCATTTCTTTTTATCAATATTAGGCATTACAAAATTATGTTTATAATAGAAACAAATTTCACTTTTGCACCCTTCATTCCCCTGGGTTCCTTGAAAAGCCTGAATTAAAATTTAAGCATATACATATATAAATCAAATTGATTTAACAGCCTAAAAACTGCATTTTTGGGGTAAAAATGATTCATTTAACCCCAGAAGAAAGGGCAGCAAATCCTGTAATAAGTCTATTACAAACAAAAGCATACATATTTTGACAAAAAGGTGGCCATGTCATACTTTTTTGAGATCACAGCAATTGAATGATTTTTTTGTTTATTGCTGAAGCACAAAAAGTGGAGCCCCTAAAAAAATCCTGTAACTGTCCCGTAGCTTCACACATACAGAGATTTATGGTTCACACATACACAATTGATTTTTTGGGGGTTGGGACGGACCTGAAGGCTTTTCTCCTGTATACACGCCAATGAACATGTTAAATGCTTGTGGAATAAAAATCTCGCAGACATTGTGCTCCTCTTGGATCAGAGGAAATATATATGGCATCCATTTTGACTCACGATCATTAAGATGTCGTTTAGGAATAATCAATTCAATTATTCTTACTTTGATATTCAATTAACTGTATCGAAATAAATATGCAACGTCGAATTTAAGGAAATATAACTTTAAAGAAAACATCTGCAGCAACAACAACTTCAACTACTTCTAGCAATTCGTAGTAGCACCTAGTCACCAGATGCCAAGGCTGCTGCCTAGACTTCTACTCCGCCTTAATCAGTCAAGAGCTTTTTCTCTACTACCTCCTACTAAGCTCATATTCTCTTGAAAGCCTTTCTTACTACTCCTTCCCAACTCATTCAAGAACCTCTTGATAATTTTTAGCCCAATTGGATTATCAAAAGTATATTTGACTGTCTATTTTCTCGCATCCGTCAAAGGTAGCCTTACCTCCTTAAAATTTTCTTCTTCATGGTCCTAGAAAGTGTGATCGAGCCCCATTTTCTGTTCATCCTATGCTCTTTGATACATGGTCATTCTAACAAGTAGCAGAAACTCTCCTTAGAGAATTCCTCTGGAAAACAGCTTGCACATTGACCTTCCAAACCACGCAGATTTCACATCCATAGAAATAGAAAGGTGAATAGAGATCAGATCCTCCTAATTTTTGCGATTAATTCCATTCTTTCATTCTAAAAATGTAGCATGACGTAGGGTTAATGGCAATACCTAATTTCAAAATTTGAATCTGGCCTTTACAATTTCTTCTGTCTGCATTTTCACAACCATAATTGACGCAGGAGTACTATTCCCCCTAGTACTCCTGTCAATAAAACTCCGACCAACAACAATTATAGCTGCGGTAGTAAACCTAACAGGACTACTTCTACCACTGCTACTACTGCCACTATCGCAACAATTCCTGTAATGATTGCTTGTTACATAATTACTGCTTTCACTAGCACCTCTACCTTGACCACTGATGCAGAAACACCTAGTACTCTGACAGCTGCCGTCATACCTAGTGCTAGTGTGACTTATTATGACTAATGGCTAATGCCACGTCTGGTACTAAAGTAAAGAGAGGGATGGAGCCCCTTCATATAAGATAATATTAATTTCAAAAAGTCACCTGCAATGGCTACAACTTACATAGCTAATACTTTTACTAGTGGTACTACCTTGACTATTGCTGACGAAAAACCAAGTACTGTGACAACTGCCACTGTGCTTAATGCTACCATGACAGTTGCTACGACTAATGACTAATGACGCCTTTGGTTACTGATAACTACTAATGAGGTATTATGTTTTAGCTGAATTTGCTTCTCATGTCCAGTGAAAAAAAAAACACACACACAAATAGAAACATCAAAGAACAACATATAAACCTTAAGAAATAATCGGGTAATTGAGTTAAATATGTAGAATTTGTTATACAAGATAGAAAACAAACATAAATTGAAATGAAAAGGTATTCTTCGAATGAAACTATAGAATGACTTTAAAATTGCAAACGAACCGAACTAATCCTGTATTTGGCGTGACTGGAGACCCTCCCCCAATCTTCCCATCACTCTTTAAGCTAAAGTTTGACGGGTGTTTTCTTGAAAGCATACTAGAACACAACAAACATCGTCAGTTAGTAAGTGTAAGTGATTATATACCGATCATTTTTCACAACATTTAGTCTGATAACTGGAATGTTTGAAGTAAATACAGCTAAATGAGTCCTTCATTCTCTAATTATTGTCAAAAGTTGGTTACAATAATCAGTCTTAGCTCTTTTCGTCCGTTATTGAAGCTTAGGAATAGAATTAACTATTTGAAAATTATATCTTCATATAAAGGATAGTTTCGGTTCGTTTTAAGTTTTAGCGTTATCTTTTGAAACGTTTTTATCAAAATAGTTATTATTTTTTTAATATAATAAATGACCTCGATAAAATATATATAGCAATATATAATACTTTAATTAAGAAATGTTTCAATTAATAAGTGTAAATAAGTAGTAATCAGGACTATTAGTAAAATTTATAAATTATTTGATTAAGGAAAATGTGGCCCTCTTCCTTGAAACTTTACTATAAGAATGAAGTTGAAAGCTTGCTACATTGCTTTCTTAGAGCAATCATTTTTAAATCATGAAAATAAAATAATAAAATTGTAGTGTAGGAGCAGGTTTAGTCATTGTTGAGTGGGAATAGTATCACTGACCTTACAAAGAGATTTAATAAAATTGAAGTTACAATATATCGTGGAAAATGTGACCCTGACTTTGCATGCCAAGATGAGTACAACCTGAATCCTGACGAGCTGTACCAATTATTGTTTCTGACGATTACCTATACATAGAAGAAGAGATCTAAAGAACAAAGAGTTTTGTACATACAAATGTTATTAATAAACAAATTTACATACATTTTAAGGCATTTCACTCTTAGGGCACCCAAATTTATATTGTATAGGTAGGAAAGAGTATTTCAACTAGAAAGTCGTTCATTCGAGGACTGCCACCACAAATATTGAGGAATTCACTGTAAGTATATTTGCGACATGGGAAAATAAAATATAATAGTGCATGAAAACCACAGCTTTTAGTTGACAAATCTTGCATCCACTTCCGATTTTGAACAATAGATTTTCCGCTTTGCTTAAGAAAACGTTTAATATGAGGCATGTAGAACATATACGGTAGGCCAAGAGGATCAAAAAACCTATGTTCTTTCCTGTTTGAATGATGCATAACCAATGCCCCGTCTTTAAAGTTGAGAGACTGCTATTAAGAATAACAATACAGTTGGATTTTAGTTTTCAGAAATAAGAACGTCCACGTTTTAATTACATCTGATTTTATTAATAATATTTGATTTTTTAGTAAACGTTGGTTTTACTTTTCATAAATAAGAACATCCACATTAACGTGTTGAATATGCTCCAGAAATCAGAGGGCACACAATAGGATTCGTAGCTGGACATGTAAGGATCCAAATTGAACACATTGATTATTTGATTCGTGTTCCTGGTGCTAAGTCTAATAGAACACTACCATCAGGGGTAATTTCCGAATAGGTTTCAAATTGAATTAGCGAGATTAATGCAATACTTTCCTCCAATGGCTTGGCTAGGGTACACTCTAAACGTACAGTACCCGTTGGGATAACATTCATTTCTTGAGTACCGGAATAGTCCAACAAAATAATACAATAAGTTTTCGTAAACATTTCTTCGATTATACCATTTTCGAATAATTATGAATCTAGATCTTAAGATTGCATTGTAAATTCATATAAGGTTCTTTAGGATTTTTTAGAGGATTAATTGTAGAGTGGAATTCCATTTACTTTCCCCATACGGTATAATTGCTTAGGAGTAATCGTCAGAGTCGAAATTTTCTACTGCACCCTCGTTAATTCAAAAGGTCTTACTTTTATTTAATATGTAGGACCCTTTCTTAGGATTAATTAAAAAAAATTCCGAAAAATAAGTTTTTCAAAAAAAGTAAAGAAAATTTTAAACTTAAGCTCAGCAGATACTAATACCTGTTAAAATTAAAACTCAAAGCGACCAGAAATTACTATTAAAGAATAAATGAAACCCAAAACCAACAGAAATTAAATAAACAATCGTAGCAAAAACACACAACAGGTAATATTATAAATGAATAAATAGATCTTAAAGCGAGTAATGCTTAGATTGAATATGAAAATCAAGCTTAAACATAAAAAAAGTATTTTGATATTGAAGTATAAATGACACTTAAAACGGACAGAAATTAAATAAACAATCAATGCAAACAAACATACAATAGATATTAATGTAAATGAATAAATAAATGTTAAAACAAGTGAAACTTAAATTGAATATGCAAGTCAAGCTTGAAACGAAAAACTATCACTAATCTAATTCAATTCTATTTATTCAAATAAAAATGAAACATAACACTAATGATAATAAGTATCCTGGAAGCGAATGTGTTGAGGACCATAACAACAAAAAATTTAAAATGAAGAAGAGAGAAAAAAAGAAAAAAAGAAAGAAGAAAGAGAAAACAAGGGTAAAGTTAAGCAAATTGATTAAAAATTTAGAGAATTATAATATCAAAGTTTAGTAACATTGTTATACAGTTGGCAAAAACTTGTGGATAGCTCGATACTGGAGGGTATTATATTCCATTGCAGTATAGATTTATTAATTGGGGATCGCTGGGCGGAACTGGAGACACACTTGGGGACAATAAAGGGACGGTTGGATGAACGGAGACAGAGGCCTTCAGAATTATTACCATTAAAATAAGATAATAATTGGGGAGGAAGATTTTTATGGTAAGCGGAGTATGCGAGGGATAGATTTAATTTTTTAATGATTTGTTCAAAAGGGAAAATATCAAAATCGGAGTACAAGTCCTGGGTGGGATATAGTCGGGGCAGCCAAAAAACTGCTTTGACGGCACGGTTTTGGGCAGATTTAAATTTATTGGTAACGGAAGGATAAATATTGCCCCAAACAGATCCACAGCATGAGATATATTGGTAAATAAAAGAGTAATAAAGGGTGACAAGGATATCAGGACGAAGAAAATTATTAACAAGATTAATTATACTTACCTGTCGTGAGATTATGGCTCTAATGTAGGAAACATGTGTTGCAAATGATAGGAAGGAGTCTATGTGGACATCAAGAAACCTGGCAACTTCGACCAGCGGGAGGAGATTTGTGGAATATTTTAGGCCAAGTGCTTGCTGAGCTTCATTTTTTTGTAAGTTCATGCAGTTAACGAGACACGACTCCTTTACTCTATTCAGAAGGATTTGAGTAGAGGTGACGACGGATGGTAAATTAGGGCCAGTGATGAAAAAGTTGCTATCGTCAGCAAAAAGTACTGGGTGCAGTGATGGACCCAGGTCCGTAACCAAATCATTAATATAAAGGAGAAAAAGTATTTGACCAAGAACAGAGCCACGGGGGACGCCCCTCCTGACACGTAGGGGATACGAGGCCTTGCCAACCAGGCTCACACTCTGTACTCTACCAGAGAGATAAGAGCCAAACCATGAGAAAGAAATTCAACGAATCACTATGTTCTCGAGTTTATTTACTAAAACACTGTTATCAACCATGTCAAAGGCCCTAGAAAAATCCAGAAATAAGCCCAATAGAGTATTTTTAATGTCAGGCTGGGAACGTATAGACTGTTTGGCGTTGATTAGTGCATGAGCAGTTGAAAATTTGGAACGGAAGCCATATTGATGAGAAGAAATCAACAAATCTAAAGGATTAATCCAAAATAAAAATGGAGAAAGACGTCGGAAGATAATTCTCTCGAGCACATTGGATATAAATGGGAGAAGTGAGATTGGACGATAATTGCTTATCTCAGACGGATCGCTTTTTTTATGAATCAGGATAACAATTGCTGATTTACCTATTTCTGGGAAGACTCCCTTGATCATAGACAGGTTTGCTATGTGCACAATGGGTTCACAAAAATAGGAAGATGCGGTCCTAAGAAGCTTATTGCTTATACCAAAGAATTCAGGTGTACTACTATTAGATAGAAATTCGATAACTACAAAGCCCCTCTTTACTATCAGTTGGAGAGAAAAACATAGATCTGGGATTATTGCTAGGGTGTACTGACTCGTAGGGGGAACAGGAGTTAGCATTTGGAATATTGGTGAAATAATTATTAGAAGTATCCGATACTGAACTTGGGTCAATTAATCTGCCACTGATGTCTTTAAGGTTAATAGGTGTAGATCTTGAATTCCTTTTTTTGAAAGAATTTCTTTTATTGTGAACCAAATTTTTTGCAAGTTCCCTTTGCAGTGAGAGATTCTTGAACAAAAATCTACAAACAAAAACTACAAACAAAAGTTTGGGTATCACCTCCTTCTCTCACTGTAAAAGTCTAAAGCCTACTCCGCTATTGGCGCTTTCTTAGAGTCCTAAAGTCGTATAATTTTCACGTAGAGTATAGCTTGGTTCCTTTTGTAAATGCTGTTTTGCTAGTTTCTTTTCTATCCCGGTAACTTTCGAAAGTGTAATGGGAGATTTTAAACTTCCTGGTTCCCCAATAGTTTCGTAAACACCTTCAAGAGCTTGATCCATTTTGAAAATAATCGCCCGCAACCCTTTTGCATACTAAATAATATGGAAAGACGCATTCGTTTAATTCCCTTACCAGGTCCACTTGGCATGCTATTGAATGAAATGTTTCGTAATATTTCTTCAAATTCTCTTAATCGTTTTCACCATGTTGATTTCCAATAAAACTTTGGGGAAAATTTGACAAATTTTAATAATTTATGTAAATGACTATCAAAGGATTTGAGTCTTTTACGATTTACAATCAAATCCGATAACAAATCAATTAAATTGTAACTCTTTCCCTGGCTTATAAATCCATTCTTTTTCTCATGCATTTGTTTATTTTCGGCGAGATAAGAGTCTTTTTCTTTGCTCAGATAGGATGGGGGCAAAATGTCTATAGCACTTGTTAATAACTTTTCTTCTTTTTTGGGCTTTCTCAAAATTTTAAAACGTTCAGTACTTTCAGAATATTGATTTATGACATATACTTTCGCAGTTTTTCACGATAAGGTTTATGTTTGTTGACACTTTGAAGAGTATTTTGAAGCAAAATTAAATTTTCATTATCGGCAATTGTTTCATTGTTAATTAATTTATCAAGATTATCTTCAAAGTGCTGTTTTGGTGAAAAGGAAAGTTTAATTGGTGTCATTTTATAAGGCTTAGCCATTTTTCTAGAGAATAGTTTTTACAAGTCCGGCGATTATCAGCAGTAGTAATGAAAAGAAATTACCACCCGGATGAATAAGGCGTTTTCTTTTGCAATTTCTTTTCTTTTTACTGAATAGGGGACGTACAAGCGAACGATATTGCTTTGTCTGTTGTCTAACACCATCTGACAGTTGAACATTACCTTCCATTAAAATTAAACAAGGTTTAGATAAGAGATTTATGAATTCATTTTCAAATACCGTGTTTGAGTGTACCACTAATAACCCGTGGTTTTGAACAGGCTAACACAGAAAATGAATGTCTGTTTTCATGTCGCTTCTTCAGCGTCATGATTGCGACTAATGACCCTTTTTACCATTCGCAGATAAATATGCAGTAATTCCATTATCGAACATATCAGTGACATCACGCAACTCTTATGGCGTGTTTTGATTCAGGTCCAATAAAATATATTCATATGGTTTGTTAGTAGTTTTATTGTACTCAGAAATTGAAAAATTGGGTTCGCCAGCATAGATTTGCTTCTTTAAAGTTTTAAAAGAACTTGAATCGCGAACAGCTCTATAGATAATATAGTAAGTACAATTCAAAGTAAATATTCTCATGCATTTACTTTGATAAAAAAGACTATGGAGAACAACAGTTACGGAAATTTTTTCATGATGTGAACAAACCGTGAATAATTGAACCATTTCATGAGATAATTCTTCAATAGATTCAGCTAAGTCGTCAATAATCAACCACGAGCTTGGCGCGATACTATTAAACACTTCAAGTCTTTGTATGAATTTTATGCTTGGTGCAATTCTCTTTATTTTGTATTAAGATTCTTGCCATACACTTTAGCAATATTAGATATTTTTCGGATTTTCTAAAAATATTTTGTCACGATTTCAAATTATTTTTGTTAACAGTATTGTTTTGCCCGCCATTGGCGGTCCGCAAAGAAAGGATCTGAATTGTGTTTTAAATTGATACATATCCCGCCAATGTCAAAATGCAACTAACCAAACCTAACCTCAAGCTGTTGAATAAATGCTCTGAAAATAGAATACATAGTTTCAAAAATAAAAAAATATATACATACAATGACAGTAAAAACGCTTAAAAATAAAAACTTATACATTAAATGGCAGTCAAAATAACCTGAAAACTAAACACATTAATATATTTACAATGACAGTTGAACATAGCACTGCGGCGGCCGGGCCCACACCCGCGACAGGGCCATCATTGGCTGGAAAGTGCTGCAGCGGGGCGAGGGCCCGCAGCAGGGCGATGATCCCACGGCAGGACCGGGCAGTTATGGTAAAACATAAAACAATTTAAAATTAAGACTTTACGCAATGAAAAAAACATAAAATTCATAAAAACTTTAAAATTACCGCTTTGTGCAACAAAAATAAATATAAATGACTAGACATATAAAAAATAGGCTGTGCTGAGCTGGAAACGGCCCTCCTAGCCTCAATGATGGCCCCCTCCCCCTCCCTCAACTATAGGATTTATCCAGACCCAGCTGTTTTCTGTAATTTACACCTTAAATTCGATTTGAAGTAAGATAGTGACCGTGTGGTACTATCCGCACACCTTCTGTGCGTACATAGACTTTGTCCGATATGGTGTTTTCTTGATACAAACTGTATAGTTCATATGTTTTAAAGAGCGAAAGGTCGTTATGCTTACTCTGGGAACTAAATTATTTTATATACGGTTCCTATAAACACTCATGGGGAAATTTTCTTTTACATAGTGTGACGGCATCCCTTTGCAGACTTTTTAGGTAGCCTCATTGTGTTTTTTCACACAGTATACCTTCGGACCGGGAAAACCACCGTGAGATACCAAGTCAGTCCCCGTCTCGGATCATTGTTTCAAAACTTGATTTGGGGCCTGGCGCTTCACTAGCTTCGGATATGTAGACTCATCCCAGTTGGTATAGTCCATCCGGGAGCTAATGTATTAACTGTTTTCAGAATCATCTAATAAATTATCAATTTTAACTGTTAATAATACTGAATTGGGATCACCGTAATGCACTTGAACTTGTCCCTCCCCCGGCCATTGGAGCTTACACACTTTGTAATAGAACTCCTACATGAGTCTCTTTGAAATTTCTAATATGGCACTGCCAGTGGCAATGTTTCTATTTAAAACTAAGTTTCTTTTTTTCTGTGTAAAAGGACCATATTGGAGTCTATGATTGCAAACGATGTGAAGTTCATATCTCCAATGATTCGGGCAAAATCTTTTTGGTCGGTTACAACGTCAGAACGACTCCTGTTGTGCATACTCTCGCACATTTTACCAAAAGCCGAATCTAAAATGAATTTAAAGATTTCTTTTCGAACTTCATTTTTTTTCAGACCGTTTGTTGACAAGAGTGTCAACAAACGTGTTCATCTAGAGTTTTTGAACAAACTGGAGGGCTCTATGAGTATTTGTGACATTGAAACCGTTTGCCAGCATTCACCGCAAACGAACTAGGTGTACAACAACAATCCGTTTCGGTTCTAGGTCGGCAATAAGCTGTTGTTTTGAAGGTGTCCAATGCATACCCATATTTTCTACTAATGATAAATTGTAGGGACTCAAGGAGTCCCTAGGCACCGGTCTATTTATGCTGGGAAAAAAAGTCTTTTGCCGAGTCATGAAGTCTTAGAGGTATTTTACCGTCAATGTCGAAAAACCATACTTATCGTCCATTCTTCTGAACAGTGTGAATGCTAGGAAATATGGAGCAGAAGGATTGTCAAGCCATTGCTACTTCCCACATGGCAAATAAAAGTAAGACATTACTGATAGATGAAGGAAACTCATATCGAAGAAAACAGCAATCGACTTTTCATCGGTGCGTTGTCCAGTCGGGTCACTTTCAAGGATACGATCCTCGTGGAAAACATACCCTCCCCGCATGGATCTCTCTACAAAAAGGTGCTGATCCACGTCGACGATCAGACCTATTGCAGCTCCAATAATTTAAGGATTAAATCCATCACCAGATGAGGAGTGAAAAAATAATACCCAATATCCAACCCAAATTTTTCGTGAATTTTCTTCGTGTTTTTACAGGCAATGTCCAACAGCGTCAATACATCACTTGCCAGGTACATTTTGCAATAATCACACTCATTTTTACACCATCCCTTACCCCAAACCCTCTTGGCAAATTCAAAATCGGCTGTGGTGCATTGACGATCGTGAAGTGAACCATAAAACTCTGCGATGGGCGGTAATTTTTCCTCACTTAGATTCGAGGCGGAGCTATAGTACTTTTACGGGCTTATGCCCTTACACATTAATAAATCATACAGTTCCTCATCTGGAATGTGCTTTTTGAGAAGGGAAAAACTATTAAAATCATCGCTTTTTTATACTTGAATGAGTTGACTTAGGGATTTGGGAAAAAATTATAGGAATCTAAGAAACGGATTTTATTCAAGCACATATTACCATTATCAATTGTTTTCCATTTTAATTCTAAAACTAGTATTTTTTCAGGTGATTTAGGTGCGATGCTATATGAAAAAAGGACTATCTACCCTTGCGCCATCTAAAACTTCACCTTTCTGCAATCTTGACAACACTGGTAATATGAATTTCAAATCGTAGTTTGAATTGTGCCTGTAAACCGGTAGAAAGTATTGCTGCTTAAAAGTTACATATTTATGCGTAACATCCCGAAAGTTACTCCCTCTCGATGAAATTTCCTGCCATAAATGATCATGACCACAGAGTTTCACACCCCCTCAAAAATATTTTTCTTAAAGAACCAGCAAATATTTTGATTTTTAATAGCGAACTCGTCTTCTGGTGATATATTCATTGGATAATGTGTGTGGCGCAGCCGTGAAAATGCCTTATTAGCTTTTTTAATAAATGCAACCATAGCTGTGCCAACACAATTTTCCCCGACAACTGTCTCAATTAAATCTACTAACTACCTGGTATTACTAGAGTCTTTTTGCGCTTGGGCAAAAGAGACTCCTATGGCTTCATGTTCTTTAACGCAATTCAAATTTGATGGATCCTACACATCCGTGAGTGCAGCCTCAATGTATACTGTCACCTTGTTGCTCTGCAGGATCGTGTTCTTAAAACTTTTGAACCGCGACGTGGTATTATCCCTGAAAATCATTTCCACGGACTGGTATCCAAGACGGTTGCAGTATTTGAAATGATTTTTTAATTTTAACTCGGCATAAAATCTAAACAAACATATTTTACAGTAATAACGTTAACTTTGCTTCTTACCGTGACTTAAAAGCATGTTAATATTTGTAATAGAAAATAAAATGTCTAATTCAATCCGTATCTTTGGCAGGATCGTAAAGAAGCCATACCCTGTGTTTCACTGATTCAATGGACGAAGCCCTTACGGAATATATTACCCTTATTTTATTACTAAGGTCCCCTTCTTCGTATTCTCCATCAAAATGTAGCACTGTAACCCCGATCTTTAAATTTTCATTGGCCATTTAAAAATATCAATCCCCTTAAGTGTTACAGGATATTCTCCTTTAAAGCAATTAAAATATATTTTAGGATTTGTGTTCCCTCCCCATCCCAATTCACTGCCAAACCGTCCAAATATGTCTTAGTGGCAGCTAATGCCTTAGGTGTATGCCCCACAACAAGGACTGAATATTTGAAAAACTCCATGCTCGTATCGAAAAGAAAGTAATGTGCACCCTCACATCCCCTCAAATTTGTATTATATCTTGCACCTTCTTCCCCCTCCCACCCCTGAAAACAAATTCTTTTTTAAATTTAGTTTTATTTACTTCTATTTTTTAATAAGTAAAAATACCAACCCACTCCCGTTTTCATTGTACCCCTCCATCTTATTAAAAATTTCACCCTCCCAATCTGAAAAAACATCCTGAAAATTATGAAAGACCGTAATAAGCGTTTGCATCTTCGTTTGCACATGATACTCGCGTAAATCACCCGTAATTGCATTAAAAAATTTATGTTAAGCGTAATGGGTGATTTAATGCTGTTCCTGCCCCTGCCTCCCGCATATGATTTTCGAGAAGTGCCCGAATCTTGCTGACATAGGAGGGCGCTTTGTCAATATAATCCCTATGGATGCTATTATTTGTAAGGGAGTTGAATGGGTCTCCGAAATCTGCCCTGAAAAATAAATATTGCGCAAAGCGCCATTCGCTAAATACAATTCTGGCAATACCGGAGGTTAGCCAGCACCAGTTTGCTCTCCTATATCACCTGGTGGTGCGGGCATTGTCTTGACCTCGATAGGTGGCACTTGATCTATCCATTCATAGTATATATCAAGGATGAGACCTTGCGCAAAACTGTCTAAATCTAACACTGTGGGAGCTACACTAGCCGGACTCATCCCCACACTCGGATCCTCCTCACGTTTACTTTCCGTTGAAGATTTGTGAAATTACTATGTTGGCGATAATACGTTCTCTTGAGACGATGGTATGCAAACCTAGAAGAATTATAAGAGCATTTTAGCTTGCTGGAGCACTCTGCACTATGAAAAAAGAACATTTTTAAGAGTGGGTATGCACTATCCAGAGGTATACTAATTCCCCTCAGACCCATCTTTGTATTATGAGCATAGAAGGCTAGTATCACGCTCTTGAACTCATGGACACCTTACTACTCGCTGGAATGCTTTTACTGTATATTGAGGCATAGAAGGGTATGTCTCAGGCACTGTAGACCCCCTCCTACTGACCATGTATATGTAAAGGTCTTCGTTGGGCTACACTACTGCTATAAATGTAGCAAAACCCCTAGTAGTAGTTAAGAATGTTAAATCTCACCGACGGGGAAATTTCATAAAGCACTTCCACAATTCTTGGGAGGATTTCATACCTGGTTTTGTTTTCCATCAGTGCAGGTCCTTCCTTAAAGAAGTTAGAAGCCATTTCATCAACGTCAAAATTGGTCTGAAATAAAGAATATTTTAACTCTTTTTAGCAATGGAAATTGTTATAGTTAGGCCGAACAATTTTCGATGCAGGGTCTTAGTTATCTTCTGACAAAGAATGTTCCCCTTTCCTCCATGGGGACCCCTGATTTCCCTCTCCATTATTAGGAACCCTGAAAGAACCTTCTTAGTGGTAAAACACTAGTTTGAGCTATTTTTTTGAGATGCTCAAACTAATTAGGGGTTGGTATATAACCTTAAGCTTTAGTATTCTAACAAAAAAGAGGCCTTATAAAGTTGAAAAAAAAACCTTTTTTGAGAGAATAGTTTCCAGAAAAATTTAGCGAAAGAAATGACATTATTAGAGTGGAAAACCAATCAAAGCCTGATAAGACGAAATGAAAGGCTCTCCAATATTGGAGTAAAAAGAAGGAAAACGTCATTATTAGGTTGAAAAAACAGCGAAAAACAACCTTATTCTTAGATATTTCTGGGGGATGGTTCTTTAAAACTAAGGAGGGCTGGTATATAACCTGAAGCTTCAATATTCTTACAAATAAAAATAGTAAAAGTCAAAACTATTGATAAAACTAAAGAATCGACTCTTAAAGTAATTTTAAAGAAATGCTCTTGGAATTCTTTTAATGTTTTAGAAGCGTTTTTTTCAATAACTTAAAATTTGGTGAAAAATGCCTTTATCAAGTTGAAAACTCCCTTCAAAGCCTGATATTGTAAAATGAAAGGCTCTCCGAGAGTAAACTATAAATTAGCGAAAAACATCATTACTAGGTTGGAAAAAAATTGCAAGAAACGTCTTTTATTAGACTCTTCACCAGTAAACAAAAAAGAAGGAATAAATTTACTTATATTTTCTAACTGCGCCGATACAGAGGGCAGCGTGAGTGGGGGTTTGACTTGAGTGAGGATGTCATCACTACATTGCGCATATGGCCCAGGGACATCATAGAGTTATACTGAAGGGGTTGCGGCTTGTACAGGCAGTGCTGGAGCCTTTTTGGGAGGGGCGAGACCTTCACTAGAGTAAGGGGTTCTTGATGATCCAGACAGCTCCAAGTCGTTGAACAGGAATTGGCTCGGTGCCCCTAGCCCTTTGGTTTGGAGGGGGAAGGGCAGAGAATTCCTAGAAAAAGAAAACAAGAGTTATTGTAAATTATATGAAATAGCAGTCCCTTCTAAAGAAGAAGGAGAAGAAAACAAGATTTATTGGAAAGCATAATTTTGTCTAGAAACCCTCTTAAAGTACTAATTTTTGTAGTTTGTAGATAGAACCCCACTGCCCAGGCCTGATGACATGATGACATCAAAGCCAAGGGTGATGTAGAAAGGTATAAAACTAATAACTTGTGTAAGAAGACAAAGGGAATATTTTGTGGTACGCGCGATGGAAATATCCAAGGTTTTCTTAAACCTCCAGCCTCATATGCAGGTATTTCAAGCCTTTAAAGAAATAGCATTATTCATCCGTCTGAGGCTAAAAAGTGCTTCATTTCCAAATTAAAATCATTTATTTAAATATAAAATCCCCGACCTCAAAATATCCACCCTGCCTCATTCCCCCAAGAAAAGCAAAAAGTACCTAAGTCTGAATTTTTGATAAAAATACTAGAGAAAAAAAACAAAATTTATTAGAAATAGCACACCCTTCTAGAACCCATAGTTTTTGGTTACAGGACATCCGCCATTGCGCAAAACCTCCTCCAGCTTCTAAAATATGGTATTCTTCGTCTAGGGTTGGATAGAACCCCACTGCCCAGAACCGGTGTTTTCACATTGCCAGAAACCCTCTCTAATGTCGTGTCATTATATCAAAGTGAAGAGGGTGCTAGAATTCTGCTAATAACTTGTGCACGATGAAAAAGGGAATATTTTATGGTACGCGCCATGGAAATATCCCAGGTTTTCTCAACCCTCCAGCCTAACATGCAACAATCTCAGGATTTTAAAAAAACTAGCATTATTCATCCGTCTGAGGCTGAAAAGTGCTTCAATTTGAAATTAAGATCATTTTTTTAAATATAAAATCTCCGACCTCAAAATTTTCACCCGGTCTCATTCCCCCAAGAAAAGCAAAAAGTAGAACTTGCGAGGAATAAATGATTTAATACGCGCCTTGTGAGATATAAAACTAGAATTACTGACCTTACTCTATAAAAAAATGGATCATCCCCCTGTAAGGTTAATTAATTGACAACAAAGCAACCCTTCCGCTTTGTTCATAACAGATGTTATGAGCAAAGGAGGGGGAGGTTAGGATATACTAGAGAAAAGAGACTCACCTCTTGGTATCTCCAGTGCATGTCCTTTTTAAAATCCCTAGAGGTTTCCATTTCTAGACAGTTCTATCACATTCAAAAATCTGAACGAGACAGGCGCGGAAATGCCCTTTGCTCAGCTATTTATAGTGTCTCTGGGTCAGAAGGGCTTTACACGAGGCTTCTATTTTTAGAGGGAGGAACTGGGTATCTTCCAGAAAATGGTAGACGTCTAAAAATATATCTGAGGGGCTTCTATTTTTAGAGGGAGGGCAATACACAGAAAGAGAATAGACGTCCAGACTCCTATATGGGAGCTTCTTTTTTTAGAGGGAGGATAGAAAAACAATATGCCAAAAATGGCTACGAATCAAGAGAACTGGCGGTTGCTAGGGGAATAGTGGAACGCCTGAGGAGTGCCATGGAAACCCTGTGCTAATTTCCCTATCTGTGCCATGGAAACCCTGTGCTATTTTCCCTATATGTCTCTTTAAATCTTGTGACATTTTTCTATAGACCTATTTTAAGCACGAGGGTGTGTCGATAGTTGTATTCCTTTTAATAGAAAAGATGGGGTAGTAACCCCTAGTATTGCTACTTGTGTGTTATCGTAACCACACTTCGATTACTCATATGAAAATACTGGTATCTTACCAGGGCATGTTGTCGAAATATTGACGGGGCTGCCGTGACGCCACAGGACTGTCATGGAAACATGGCCCTCTCCGAATCCTATGTTAATCTGCTATGGGCATTCTTAAATCAATGGAGGGGATACTAATATTGGATTTCTAATCAGAAGTTTTAGCGCCCTTTCTGAGATTCAGAGTGATCGGAGGGTGGATGCCCTCCCCAACACACAGATTTCATATTTTCCCGAAATGCATCTGATAAAAATTTTGAGATGTCCATTTTTTGCCGTAGATACTTCAAAAAGAGCATTCAATTAAAAATTAAAAGGGCTAGGGCCCTTTTTAATAGTCAAAAATTACTGAAGGGCAACTAATCCCCCTACCAAAACCACCAGTTCCCCAAAGACATCCAATAAAATTTTGAGATAGCCATTATATTACACGTAATTTAAGTGTCCAGAAATTATGTCTTTGAGGATGATACCCCCCCCCCCCACAGCATTCAGGGAAATAATTGTAAATTATGCCCTGGGGGTACTTAAGGTATATATAAAAAAAAAGATCGTATAAGCTTTGGAGGGGGTTCATTGGATTTGTAACCTGAAGATCTAGTGCCCTTTTTAAGATTTAGAGTGATCGGAGGGCGGATACCCCCCCACCTCGTATTCTCCGAAATGCAGCTGATAGAAATTTAGGGATGGTCATTAGCTGTCAAAAACTATCGAGAACAGCTCATTCGACTGGAAATTGAAAGAGCCTGTGCCCTTTTTAGCAGTCGAAATTGATTGGAGGGCAACTAACCCCCTCCTACGCCCACCATTTCCGCACACTTATCCAATCAAAATTTTGAGATAGCCATTTCGTTCTACGTAACTGAAAGATCCGGAATTCATATCTTTGAGCATGAAACCCCCATAGCCCTCAGAGCCAGGGTTATAAGTTATGCCCTGGGGGCATATAAACTTTACACAGAAGGGGTGATCGTAAAAATGTTTAAAGGGGCTCATAGCATTCCGAATAAGAAGTTTTAGTGCCCTATTTGAGATTCAGAATGACCGGGGGTGGATAGCCCCCCACCTCGTATTTTCCCAAAATGCTTCTGACAGAAATTTTGAGATGGCCATTTGTTGTCTTAGAAACTTCAAAAAGAACTCATTCGATTGGAAATTGAAAGGTCTAGTGCCCTTTTTAATAGTCGAAAGTGATTTGAGGGCAACTAACCCCCACCCCCCGTCCACCATTTCCCCAAACACATCCAATCACAATTTTGAGATAGACATTTTGTTCAACGCAATTGAAAGGTCCGGAAATTATATCTTTACGGATAAAACCCTCCCAGAGCCCTCGGGGCAAGGGTTGTAAGCTATGCCCTGGGCATATATAAGGTATATATAGAAAGGGTGATCGTTCTAAATTTGGAGGCGGCTTATTGGATTGATAGTCTGAAGCTTCAGTGCCCTTTTTAATATTCAGAGTGTTCAGAGAATGAATACCCCCCCCCACACATTGTATTTCCCAGAATGCACCTGGTAGAAATTTTTAGACGGCCATTTGATGTCAATTTTTAGACGGCCATTTGAAATTATATCTTTGAGCATGGCAACCCCCCACAGCCCTCAAGGCAAGGGTTTTAAGTTATGCCCTGGGGGGCATTCAAGGTTTATATAGAAAGGATGATCGTGTAAACTTTGAATGGGGTTAATTGAACTGTTGATCAGAAGTTCTAATACCCTTTTTAAGATTCAGAGCTATCGAAGGGTGGATACCGCCCACACTTATTTTCCCGAAATGCATCTGATAGTAATTTTGACATGGCGATTTGTTGCCGTAGAAACTTCAAAACCATGGTCATTCGATTGCCAATTGAAAGGGCGAGGGCCCTTTTTAATATTCAAAAGTTACTGGAGGGCAACTAACCATCCTCCCACGCCCATAATTTCTTCAAACGTATCTAATCAAAATTTTGAAATAGCCATTTTGTTCAACGTAATTAAAAGTTCCAAATATTATGTCTTTGAGAATGAAAAAACTTCATAGAAACTTCAAAAAGAGCTCATTCGACTGGAAACTGAAAGGGCTAGTGCTCTTTTTAATAGTTTAAAGTGACTGGAAGGCAACTAACCCTTCCCACGCCCACGACTTACCCAAACACATCCAATTAAAATTTGGGATAGCCATATTGTTCAAACTAGTTGAAGGGTCTGGAAATTATGTCTTTGAGGATGACAAACCCCGCAAAGCCCTCTTGGCCATGGTTGTAAGTTATGTTCTGCGGACATATAAGGTATATAAACAAAATGGGTAATCGTAAAAACTTCGGAGGGGGCTCACTGGATTGCTAAAGCGAAGTGCTAGTTCACTGGTTAAGATTAAGAGTGGCTGGAGGGTGATCCCCCCTATACCTCTTATATTCCCGAAATGTATCTGATAGAATGTTTGAGATGACCGTTTGTTGTCTTAGAAACTTCAGAAAGAGCTCATTCAATTGGAAATTGAAAGGGTTAATGCCCTGACTAATAGTAGAAAGTGATTGGAGAGAAACTAACCTCCTTCTGACGCGCACCATTTTCCCAAACATATCCAATCAAAATTTTGAGACAGCCATTTTGTTCAGCGTAATCAAAATGTCCTGAAATTATATCTTTGAGGATGACAGCCCTCCAGGATCCTCAGGAAAAGGGTTGCTAGTTATGCCCTGGGGCGGTACAAGGATATATAGAAAGGGTGATCGTATAAACTTTGAAGGAGGCTCTATGGACTGGTAATATGAAGTTATTGTGCGCTTTCTAAGATTCAGATTGATGGAGAGTTGATATCCCCAAACCTCGTATTTTCCCGAAATGCATGATATAGAACTTTTAGATGACCATTAGCGTAAGTGAAGTTTCCAGAAATTATACTTTTGAGCATGAATACTCCCCCTTTCCCCTACAGCCCTCAGGGCAAGGGTTGTAAGTTATTTCCTGGGTGCATATAAGGTTTATGTAGAAAGGTTGATCGTATAAACTTTAAGGGGTGGTCATTGGATTCCTAATTAGAAGTTTTAGGGCCCTTTTAGAGATTCAGAGTGATCGAAGGGTGGCTACCCTCTCCCCCCACACACACCTCGCATTTCCCGAAATACGTCTGATAGAAATTTTGAGATGGCCGTTTGTTGCCGTAGAAAGTTCGAAAACAACTCATGCGATTGGCAATTGAAAGGGCCAGGGAGTAGGGGAAGGGGTCCCAGTCTGGCCGGGAGTGACGTCACAGCCACAAGCCTATTTCTAAGCCAATCAGAGAGTTAAAATACTACCGGGACGAAGTGACATCACCTAACTTCTAGGAATTTAGCATGGATTTGCGCAATAGCCCCTAGTTCTCATAGCTGCCACAACTAATCTAGGAAAGGATTTTCAGTATGGTTGATATTAGTGTGAGAATAGAATTCAAGGTTTGAGAACAGTTTGACTATACTCGTTTATTTGTTTGTCAAGATATACATTTGCAATAATGAGTGGTATGTTTTCACTACTAGAAGTTCATAGTGGAACTGATAGCAGCAGCAGCACTGATGAAAGAGCACCAAACATTGCGGTAGAAATCACAAGAGGATCTGGACTTCGTCTTAAATGGGATGAGCTATATGCAAGATACGTGATATCTTTGAGTAAATTTAAATTGGAGGACCATTTATACTTCGCTGCGAAAGTCGATATAGTAGACATACATACACTTCAAAGTGCTTTAAATACAATAGTGAAGCATATTGAGGACAATAAGTTATATCGGTAACTGTATGTGTAATATATTATTGTTGTAATTATGTTCACACGTCATAAAATTGTTTCGAAATCGAAAATGTTCTCTTTCTTTTTGTTAGATTTTTTTAAAGTAGGTTATCGAATATTCTTGAAGTAGAACGAATCGTGGTTAGTCTAGAGTCAGCAGTGAGAGCGTTAGGATTGAAAAATGACTGAATTTGAGAAAGAGAGAATTATATCGAATCTTGTGATTATGGAAAAACGTTTGATTCTAGATGATGATTTTCTCGAATTAACTCTTCAACGGAAAATATTTTCTCAAAGAACACTTGACAATATAATGGGGAATGATTTTCCACCGTTGGACTGTTGTATGCAGCTTTTATGACGTGACTCAAATGCTTTTACTCAATTTATAGATATACTAATTAAAACAAAGCAAAATAATATCATGGATATACTTTTGAATACATTGTATGTATTCAAATATAAAAATTGTATGTATAGAATGTATGTATATTCTATGTAGATGACTCTCTCTTCAAAACAGGTTATTTAATGTCACAAGGTTACTCCTCCCTCTCTCTCTCCCTCTGAAGTTATCGAAATTAGATCAGTTTCATTTTAGTTGTGAGAGAGTTGACACTAGAAACCAAAGAAAATGTCTATACATGTCCACTATGTATGTATACTCTTGGCAGTTGGTCATCATGTGAAAATTGTACAATTATTGTTGAGTATAATGAAAAATGCAAAGTATGCAATCCGTGTAAATTACATAAAGAATATGCAATACAAATTAAAGGCTGTAATTTATGTCTTGAACAATTTTTTTACTCTCTCCCTAGAGGGTAACTATGCACCAATTGTCACTATGACAAATGTGATCAGTGGGAGCATACTTATCCTGGTATGATTGGAAAAAACCCTAAACGAGATTTTAGTTTATTTCTTTGAGATTGGCATCGCTGTGGTTTTAAATTACTTTCGGAGGAAGAATCAGGTCTACGATTAGACCCCGGCGCCGCGCGGATGAGGGAAGACCGGTGGTGGCGGGGCCAAAAACAGCACACCGCGCCACGCCGCCGGTAAGATGTCGGCGGTGCGCCGCCGGTAAGATGTCGGCGGCGCGCCGACAGCGTGATCAATGTTGACCGCAAACATTAATGTTTTCATCAGTCTTTCTCAAATCACAGCTTAAATTTACAACAGATTCGAGCCTATTCATGAGTTAAAAAATTCACAAGTCGCTGGCTGGAAACTGGTCTTCTTCGTTATTCATCAAGCGAAGTAGAAATGTAGTAGAAACGAAATGGCTGTGGCGTTTCAGAACCCTTGCATAATACGAGTAGTTGAAGTATCTATTAGTTATGTTTTCTTAACATAAATAATTACCAAAATTAGTAGTTTTTTCATCGAGTAATACTGCATACAAAACTTCAAATACCGTATCACAAAATTCGTCAGTTATCTGGGTAATAACTTTGAATATAACTTTGAACTTAGAAGCTTAATTTTTTCATAATGCCTTTTGCCTATATCTGTTTTGTCACCTTTAAAACAGTTGAAATGGGAGACTTTGATATTGATTGTTTTTTTTGGCTCTTTTGGACTCTTAAAAAGACTTCTTGTATTAAAAACTGGTTTTTAATTACAATTTTAAAAAATGCATTTTAAAGTTTTTTGGCTTCTTTATAGAATATATGTCATGTAGGCTAAGGCTGAACTGCTGCTTTTTTATTGCTTTTGGCTGCTGTTTTGGATATTATTCGTTTTTTTTTCCTCTGGGGATTCATTCCAAATTATAAATTGATAAATACCTAATATCAGTCAAATTATAAACTGCATCTAAAAGGATTAAATTTATCAAATTGAAAAATACATGATGAACACTTCAATTACAATGAAACAAAAAACACTTAATGGTTTATTCGGTATGAAGAAAAAATTAAATGCCAGCTATTTTCTGATAAAAAATGAAAAGCTCCTCCGTTTTAAATGTAATTAAATGAAATAATATGCAGACTGAAGTAGATACAGGAAGATATTGAAATTTTCATCCTAGTTCGTCACTTTTAATCCAATCAAAATGTCAGGACACTTAGTATCAGTTATTGAGTTTAAGCTTTGATTTCAAAATGCTCACAAAAATTACCAAATTCAAGAAAGTCGCAACAATAAGTCACCTGTGGTGAAAATACTCAAAGAGTTCTCTTAGATTCCCACCCAGGCTCAAAGCTTCTGCTATGGTCATTTCCATGGAAATCTCCAAAGACTTTCTTTTAAAAATAGCTTTCAAGCGTAGTTAGGGGTATTTAGCCTTTTTTGCTTTTCTTAAAAGCTTTGAAAAAAGCGTTATAATATTCCAAGTATTACATTTGTTATATTTGTGCATATTTTTGGCAATCATTCGTGGGGTGATCGAAAATTTTAAACCACTGTAGATACGTAAGAACGTTGCAACATCTAGTACCCTGAGGTCATAAGACTGTCAAAGACTCCTTCTTGAACCTCCCAAATTGAAAGCTTTTATTATGACCTGGCCTTTTAATGTGATTAAATAAAAAAAAACAAGTTTTTTTAACTGAAAGTAAGGAGCGACATTAAAACTTAAAACGAACAGAAATTATTCTGTATATGAAAGAGGCTGTCCCCTCCTCAACGCCTTACTCTTTACGCTAAAGTTTTTTATTGTTTAAAAAAAATAGAGTTGGGAGAAAGTCAAACTTTTGCGTAAAGAGCAAGGCGTTGAGGAGGGGACAGCCCCTTTCATATACAGAATAATTTCTGTTCGTTTTAAGTTTTAATGTTGCTCCTTACTTTCAGTTAAAAAAACTTGTTTTTTTTTATTTAATTTTTGAACGTTTTTGAATAAATGTAGGTTTTGATCTTGGCTCACAGTACATGATTAATAAAAACAAAATTTTCCTATTAATTTACTTTTATTTGGTTAAATGGCTTTCTCGAAACTTGTTTCATTTTATTTACGAACGTTTTTATTAGTAATAAATATACGTAACTTACGAATTAACTTACGTAACGAACTTCTATATTCATATATTTTTAATACATATATTAGGGGGTTCGCCCCCTAGTCAATACCTTGCTCTTTAAGCGAAAGTTCAAATTTTGTTCCAATTCTTTAAAAATGACCTCTTAATCACAAAGGCCGTTAATTAGAATAAATAGCTCTTATGAAAGTACTAAAAAATCTCTGGCTTAAAGAGTGAGGTATTGACTAGGGGGTGAAACCAATCATATATGTAATATTTTCTGTTCGTTTAAAGTTTTGATGTTGCTGCTGTGGCAGTTGAAAAACTTGTTGTTTTTTTATATTTAATTTCTGATCTTTTTTTAAATAATGCTGGGAAGTCCGGCGTCCCCTTCATAGCAATGTCCCTTCCCCCATGAAAACTTCCTTCATGGAAAGATCATCCTACATAACCCCCGACCCCAGGCACGTACGCAGGAATTTGTTTCGGGGGGGGGGGGCAATTTCTTTCGGGGGGGGGGCAATTTGTTTCGGGAGGGGGGGGCAATTTGTTTCGGTGGGGGGGGGGGGCCAATTCCTTCAAACCTTTTATTCTGTGAGAAAAATCAGAAAATTATGGGAAAATGAAAAAAATCGTGATATTTTTTTTTTTTGGGGGGGGGGGGGCCGGGCCCGGAGCCCCCCCCCCCTACTACCAGGAAAAATCTCCCCTGAAAACGTCTGTACTGTATACTTCCCAATAACCAATACTATATGTTAACATTGGGTAAACTTCATAACTTTCAGCCCTTCTCCCGGGAACTTCGGGGGATTAAGTCATCCTAAAAGACATACTTATAATATTTTCGAACATGCTGAACAAAATGGCTATCTCAAAATTTTGATCATGTGACTTTGGGAAAACAATGAGCGTGGGAGGGGGCCTAGTTGCCCTCCATTTTTTGGTAACTTAAAAAGGGCACTAGAACTTTTAATTTCCATTCCATTGAGCCCTCCTGCGATATTTTAGGACCACTGGGTCGATACGATCACCCCTGGGGAAAAAAAAAAAAAAAATAAACACGCACCCGTGATCTTTCTTCTGGCAAAAAATGCAAAATTCCACATCTTTGTAGATAGGAGCTTGAAACCTCTACAGTAGGGTTCTCTGATACGCAGAATATGATGGTGTGATTTTCATTAAGGTTCTATAACTTTTAGGGGGTCTTTCCCCCTTTTTTCAAAAATCAGCCAAATTTTCTCAGGCGCGTAACTTTTTATGGGTAGGATTAAACTTGATGAAACTTATATATTTGAAATCAGCATTAAAATTCAATTCTTTTGATGTATCTATTTGTATCAAAATACCGTTTTCTAGAGTTTCGGTTACCATTGAGCCGGGTCCCAATAACCAATACTATATGTTAACATTGGGTAAAGTTCATAACTTTCAGCCCTCCTCCTGGGGGCTTCGAGGGATTAAGTCATCCTAAAAGACATAGTTATAATATTTTCGACCATGCTGAGCAAAATTGCTATTTCAAAATTTTGATCAGATGACTTTGGGAAAAAAATGAGCGTGGGAGGGGCCTAGTTGCCCTCTATTTGTTTTGGTCACTTAAAAAGGGCACTAGAACTTTTAATTTCCGTTCCAATGAGCCATCCCACGATATTCTAGGACCACTGGGTCGATACGATCACCCCTGGGGAACAAAAACAAAAAACAAAAAACAAACAAACACGCATCCGTGATCTTTCTTTTGGCAAAAAATGGAAAATTCCACATTTTTGTGGATAGGAGCTTGAAACCTCTACAGTAGGGTTCTCTGATACGCTGAATATGATGGTGTGATTTTCATTAAGGTTCTATAACTTTTAGGGGATCTTTCCCCCTTTTTTCGAAAATCAGCCAAATTTTCTCAGGCGCGTAACTTTTGATAGATAAAATTAAACTTGATGAAACTTATATATTTGAAATCATAATTAAAATCTGATTCTTTTGATGTGTGTATTGGTATCAAAATTCCGTTTTTTAGAGTTTCGGTTACCATTGAGCCGGGTCGCTCCTTACTTACAGTTCGTTACCACGAACTGTTTGACTTGGGCACTGGACCAAGGGCGCCATTGTCACTCGAGCGCAACGTTAGTTGGGGATGTCGATATCGCTTTCGTCACACCAATTCGTTTTAGTGTGAATCTGCCTGGTACTTATGAATGAATGTTTTCAAATTAAACCCGTTTCATCAATAAGAAAAAAAAACGGGTTGGACGCATATGTCCCTTTCCCTTTGGACGATAAAAACATGCAAGTGCTGTATCAAGTATAACTCACAAAAATCTTGTTAATTTTTGTCAACTTTTGAACTTTTTGGCATCCCTGCTTTCAATAAAAAAAAATCAAGGTACTATCACTTATATATAATAATTCCCTATGCCCCCCTATGGATACTATCTTGATATGATACCGTCTCTGCTTTAAATAAAAAAAATAATTGGCTTATTGGCACCCCTGCTTTCAAAAAAAAAATCGAGGTATTATCATTTGAATATGATAGCTCACCCCCCCCCCCTCTGCATACCACCTCGATAAAATGCCGTCTCTGCTTTAAATTAAAAAAAATAACTTTTTGGGATCCCTGCTTTCAATAAAAAATTTCGAGATATTATCATTTAAATGTAATACCACCCTCCCCCCTCTGAATACCACCTTGATAGGATACCGTCTCAGCTTTCATTAGAAAAATAAGTTACTAAATAATTAATTAGGTCACTATATGGTTCTAACAAACACGCAAAATAACGTTAAGCAGCTTAGTTTTCTTTGAAAAAAAATGAGGGCAATGGTTTCCCAGGGAATTTGATATCATTTTCTTCTGTCTCCACTTTAAATAAAAAAAATTATTATCCTTTTGGCATCCCTGCTTTCAATAAAAAAAAGGTATTATCACTTAAAAATGATAGCCTCCTATTCCCCCCCTCCCTATAGGCAATAATTTATAATTTATTTGTAATATTTTTAGTCATATTTTTGGGGTAGCTTCCGAACAATTGAGTATTAAACATTCAGGTGTTCAACGATTGAGTATTAAACATTAAGGAAATCTTATCTAAAAACAGCAAAAAAAAAAAATCTGCAAACTTACAATTCAGCCGTAGAAACAATCTGTCGGCTGTCAATTTCAAAATCCGACTGAAGGCTGAAGCTGTATAGTAGTGAATTCGTTCTATAATTCTATTCAACTTGAAAATAAATTCTTGACTACGAACGATGTTAGAAATAGCGATTGGGAAACTACGTTCGAAATGATTTAAACTCATTTCATAAAGACGATACTGTTTTTTGTCAACATATGAAGAACTGTGTATATTGCAATATTTGCAATTGCATATTGCATCTGTCTGGATTCTATGCAAAGTAACAAAAGAGACAAAAATTAATGAACAAGAGAGTAGTGAAGAATTATGGTATGCAAAGTAATATTTGGCAGGGAAAATCACTGGTGATAAATCGCTAGGGGTGGCACCGTGATTGCGTGATTATCGGGGATTCGGGGAACCAAATTTTGTTTCGGGGTGACGCATAGATTTTCGGGGAAATACCCGAAAATTCGGGGATAGTGCAAGCCCTGCTTGATTTCTAATCAGGAAAATGAAACACTAAACCACAAGAGAAGGAAAAGCTCTGACTTTGCGGTTGACGCAATAAAGAATTGCCGCAAAATTAATTTAAAGTCGACTGAACGCCACCGCCTCTGTCAGTGGCGGTGTGCCTTTGGCACGCCGGCGGCGTTGCGACACTTCGGCGGCGTTCGACCAGGCCTCTCGTCGGAGGCGTTCCGTCGATCCGCCGGCGCGGCGCCGGGGTCTATCTACGATTCAACTGTTGGTTCTACGATTCACAAGACAAATTGGTTTTGCGTCATCGTTGTGACGACACTGCCTATTATGACTATGAACCTTGTGATTTTTATTTGGCTGTTACACAATGTGATTCACCTTTTGAAAACACTGTATGTGATATTGCTTATAACAGACAAATTGAAACGCGTGAATTTCACAATGTGAATACAAATAGTATCATTGACTATTCAAAGAGATATGATAAGAGTGAAGTTACATTGTATTGTAGAAAATGTGATCCCGACTTTGCAGACAATCAAGATTAATATACAGTGAATTCAAATGACCTACCAGCATTAGTGGTTCTCGGCAGTTGCCTATACACAGTAGAAGAAGAAAAAATCTAAAGTGAAGAATAAAGACATTATTTTTGTGTATGTATACATTTTTTTTATTAATAAACAAGTTTACATACATTTTTAAAACACTTTACTCGTATGCCACTAAAATCAATATTATACAGGTCTGAGAGCATATTTTTCACCATAAACTCGTTCAGACATGGATTGTCTACGTAAATGTTGATGAACTGCTTGTAAGTATAACCGTGACATCTGAAGACGAAACATAGTAGCGCATGAAAACCGCAACTTTTAGTAGTTAGATCCTGCACTCTCTTCCGGTTTCAAAAAATTGTTTTCCCGCTGCTTTTAATAGTGCTGTTGATGTGTGGAGTGTAGAGTGTATAGGGTAGGCAGAGAGGATTAAAAAATTCAATAGTCTTCATTTTTTGAAAGGTGCACACCCAGTGACCGGTATTCACAGTCGACGGACTGCTATTACCAATGATTGGGGTATTGTTTGCACTTTGAATTTTTGCAAGGAATTTCGATGCTAAACAATAGGATCTTTATTTGGACATATAGTGGTCCATATTAAACACAATGATTATTTGACTAGTGCTTACGGTGCAAGGTCTAGTAGAACATGCCTTCGAGAGTGATTTCCCAATAGGTTTTAAATTGATTTAATGAGATTTGTGCGATACTCTCAGGTAATGGGTCGGCAAATGTACACTCTAAACACACACTCCCCGTTCGTACTATACTCACATCTTGGGTGCCAGACAATTCTAGTACAAAGATACCATGTGTTTCAGCGAATATTCCTTCGGTTATAACATTTTCAAATAGTTGTGGATCATGATTTAGGGTTTGCATTGTCAACTCATACAATGTCCTGTAGGATTTATCAAAATATAGATTTTAGATTGGGATTCCAATTACTTTGCATTCAAGAGATAAAAGCCCAAACATCTCAAATTTATGTGTTCAACCTGACCACGATCGTATTGCGCTAGCGCTTTTTAAAAATGCCAATGCTAATTTTGATGGAATTTCGCCATTGATAAAGGATGAGTCGGTGAAGGTGCGCGAGCCTGTGGCAATATGACGTAGATTGGTGATTGTATGAGGAACAAGTAGTTTAATATTATTCCTTCTGGCTCTCAGTTTTTCCACAGCCAAAGCAACAGAACTCATAACATGCTACTTTTGTACATGTAGTATTGACAAGGTGAGGGAGAGAGTTACATCAGGATTGGCAGG
The DNA here is from genome assembly GCA_027921565.1 of Artemia sinica. NCBI lineage: Eukaryota > Metazoa > Arthropoda > Branchiopoda > Anostraca > Artemiidae > Artemia > Artemia sinica. The sequence goes on from CM051272.1 coordinate 19,020,175, forward strand.
AAGTTACTTTTGTAAAATGAAATTGGATGGAGCAAGCGTCAATTTTATATCCATTTTAATTTTTGATGGTAGCCATTGGGGTATACTAAATATCTCATGATATATTTTTACAACTAGATGTAATTTACTAGTTGTAGCATTTTTAAGTGCATATATACTATCAGTATCTGTAATATATTCGTATCCATTGGAGGTGCCTCTTAATTCCTTGTATGATTTGGGTGTCATCAACATGAACTGCATATAACTTGTATAATTTGAGAGATTGTTGCTTGTGCTCACCAGTGTTCCATTTATGTAGACACTGATTTTTCAAAATAAATTATGTAATATAGTATTTTCATAGGATATTCCATCAGCACGAATTGGAATCCCGTTGTCGGATTTCTTGACTATCACATGTAAATCTATAAATGCACAAGACATGTGCATAAAGTAGTCTTCATTGGAATAAATTTGAAAGTGGATATTATCGGAGAGTGGTTGCTGTGGACAGAATTTTTCATAGTATCCATGTTTTACACTCACATCGACATTTTCTGCATTGAATAGATTTAAAGATGAAGTGATTGAAGGATGGGAATCCTTATGCGGTAGATATGCAATTGTTCAGTCTATGAAAAGAAATCTAGTTTCGATCTAACAATTCTCTTCCTTGGGCTTCTTCTTCCTCTACTGCTTATTCTACTTGTCGTTTTTTTCCTTCTTTTCTTTGACAGGAGTGATGTCTTTCGTTTCTTACCTGTTTAGAGACTGATGAGTGATGCACTGTTTCTCAACCTTTTGAAATCTTTTCCATTTTGTCGAGATTTCAATTGCTCACCAAGGGTTTACGTACTGAACCTAAGATTTTCCAAAGCACTTATTGTAAAATCCTTGCCAGATACCCAATTATATAGTGTAGAGGATGCAAAATCTGTCGCAGCCGGTACAATATATTTTTTAGCCAATGGTAGTGCAGAGTGAAACAGCTTAGCAAACCAACTGCCAAGATCATAGCCAGACATGGATGAACGACCCTTGTAATAGTCCATTCCACTGCCCAGTTGTCTTGCGCCAAGAGTAGCTACATAGCAGTCAATATCAGGACAAATGAATACCACTATTCTATTAGAAATCTTGTTTTTTGGGCTCTGGCAAAGATTTAAAAAAAAAGTGCTTCGGAAAATCTTAGGTCCAGTGCGCGAACCCTTACGCATTCCTGTCAAAGAAAAGAAGCAAAAAATGACAAGTACAGTAAGCAGTAGAAGAAGAAGAAGTCCAAGGAAGATAGATAGATAGATAGATTTATTCTCCATATATCAGTAAAATATTTACATAACAATCTACAATTCCCCACAAGTGCTCTATGGCCTTTAGGAGGGGGATTATGAAAAGATCAAATAAACATTAAACATTTGAATGCTTAGCATTTAAACAATATAAGCATAACATTAACATTTAAACATATAAATATAAGCATTTGAACTCTTAAAATGTAAAGCATTTGCTTGATAAAAATTGAAAAAAAAAACAAGAGAAACAAGGAGAGTTCACTAAATAAGCTTTATCAAACTACAATGAATTACAACATCTATAAAAAAAAATTAAATGAAAAAATTATTGGCAGCTGGCAAAAGTAAAGAAAATAAATTACATAAAAACAAATATTTTTTTACTAGTCTTTTGAAGGTGCCAAACGAGTGGTATTACCGAGCCGAATCGGGAAGGGTGTTCCATGTCAAATGACACGCAACAAGAGGATTAAAATCGGATCTTATTGTTGGTGTATGGGGAATTTGGATATTTAGAGAACTATGGAGTTGATAATTTGACCGATCAGATACAAAAGAAGACGCAAACCTAAGGGACCTAGGAATATCACCATGGAGCTGAAGAAAAGCGAAAGACGCACAGGAAAGAATATAAAGTTTTTTAATATCAAGTAACAGCTTAGTTGCCGAACGATTTACATCCTGGATAAGATTGATAGCTTTATTGTAAGTATTCGAAAGTGGTTTGAGAAAAGAAGGGAAATTAGACATCCATATGACTGGACAATAGGAAAAATAAGAATGAATTAAGCTATGAAATAGGATTCTTAGAATTGGTCCTGGAGAAATATGTTTTAGTTTTCTTAGAATACCAAGGTTTCTGCATACCTTCGTTTTAATCAAATCAATATGATGTTTAAAAGATAAATTTTCATTTAGGAGGATACCTAGGAAAGGGATATGGCCATCCTTTGGTATGCTAATAAAGCCTTTGGATATATGAATTTCAGATAATTTAGGACAAGCCTGGGATATACAAGAAAAAACTAAAAAACTAATTTTAGAAATATTAAAGGCAAGAGAGTTAGCATCAAACCAAATTAAAACTCTCTCGAAGAGGTCAACTAAATTTGTACGAACCTCATCTTCTGTTCTGCCAGAAGTAATAAGGGTGATATCATCGGCAAAAGTAACAAGAGAATCCGAGGTATGCAAACTATAGTTATGGGTACGGGAGACTGTTGGATGATATAGACGACAGCAATAAAGAGGGTTTTTATTTCTCACTGCAACAATTAGGTCATTTATATAAATTAAAAACATTACTGGCCCTAAAACTGACCCTTGAGGGAACCTCTGGTCAACACTTGATGGTGAGCAAAAAAGTGGATCAAAATAAATGATTCTACCAGACAAGAAAGACTTGAACCAATAAAACGCACTACCTCTTACGCCAAAATGAGAAAGTTTAAATAGAAGAACACTGTGGGTTAAAGAATCAAAGGCCTTACGAACATCCAGAAACCAAGCAGTATGAATCAAGAGGGAATGTAAGGCAGAGTGAAGATAATTCAGTAAAACCGCACAAGCATGCTCAGTCAAATAATTTGCTCGAAAACCAAATTGAAAATCGTGAAAAAAATCTTTCGAAGTGAGAAAATTATTAAGACGAGAAAGCATCGCCTTCTCAAATATTTTGCTAATCAGACAACAAAGAAATTGACCGATAGTTGGCAGGATCATTTCGTGTCCCCCCTTATATAATATGATGACTCGAGCACGCTTGAGACTACTCGGGAAAATACTATGCTGAAAGGAGAGGTTAATAAGTTTTGTTAAGGGAGAAATAATTGGAAGGAAATATAAACTTAATTACTTTAGTAGGAACATTATCAGGGCAAGACGACGAAGAATTTTTCAATCCCATAACAATTTTAGCAATTTCTTTCTCCGTTGCTGGTTCAAAAACATTGACTTCATACAAGGTGGCTCAAGATAAGACCTGAAGTTGGATCTTGAAGGACAAGAACTAACAGTTCAAGCGGTCCTTTTACCAATATTCGCAAAATATGAACTAAATGCATCTTGAATATTCAGTTCACCTTCGATGATTTTGCCATAGATATCCAAAAAAGAAGGGGCTATTTGAGACTGAAAAGAGGGCCTAAGCACAGAATTTACAACCTGCCAAGTTTTTCATATACCTTTACCACAATCTGAAAAACAATTAAAATAATACTAGGACTTGCCCTTTTGACAAACAGAATTATAAATATTTCTATAAATTTTAAATCGCTGAAAGCAAACAAATTTCATTGAAGGGCTAGGAGACTTAAAGGCCCACCAGAGATTATATTTTCTCCTACAACTCCTAAAGAGACCAGGGTTCATCTAAGGATTTAGAGAAAAAGCATTCTTAGACTTACGATTAGAAGGCGAAACAGAACAAATATCAAGAACAGCATCTTTAATAGATTCATAAGAAGCATCAAATAAATTACTAAAATCAGAATCACTCTCAAAACAACCCCAAGAAATTTCTGCCAATCTTGACCTAAGAAGTATTAATTCCACTTCACCAAACCTAAAAGGCCTCTTACCAGACTCACAAGTCCTCTCAATAGTCATTCTACCAAAACAGTATCTAAACTAAACAGGGAAATAATCGGAAATGTCGCTCACTAAAACATAATTTTGGATCAAGTTAGAAGTACAGAAAATATTGTCAATCAGAGATGACTTACTCTCTATTATGCGAGATGTGATACATACAGAAGGTAAAGTACCTGCGGCAAGCATTGACTACAGAAAATCCCAAGATACAGAAGACCTTATATCTATCAAATTTATATTAAAATCTCCTATAATAATTAATTCAGTCAACTGTTTCAAGATGGTATCCAGTAGATCATTAAGGGTGTGTAGAAACAGTGGAACAGAGCCACTAGGAGATCGATAAATAATACCAACAATTAAATCCTTACCTTGACATTTAATATCTACGAAAAGTCACTCAAAGACACCTTCGATATTCTGGATAAATCCATTCTAAGATAATATGGGAGATTATTAAAAATATACAAAGTAGGACCACCCTTGGCCATCTTTTGTCTATTCAGTCGTTCCATTTTATAACCTTGCAAATCCAAAAGCATATAAATTTTAGAATCTAAAAAAGCCTCGCATTAACCAACAACGTCAGGTAGCCCATCAGAAACAATCTATTTTAGATGATCAAATGAAGAACAAAGACCCTGAATTTTCAACTGGAGCACTGAAAAATATCCATCCCGCTTGACAGCCTCCCGTAGACTAGAAACATATTTACTCATTGCTGCGTGGTTCATTGTGGTCAAATCACTTTACACATGTCCGATATAATTATTAATAATGCTTACAACACCTAAAGGGTTATTTTCAGGCTCAAAAAGTCGTACTACAACTGGGCATTTCTAATTTGCCAGTAAAAAAACAACAAATTTTAGATATGGTATTAAAACATAAAATATACATGCAAAAAAAGAAAAGAAAAAACAGCAAAAAAACACTATATCTAAGCACAATCCGTGAATGATCGAATCTTTCGTATCATTGATTGACCAGGTGGTTTGGCTAAAATTTGTCCCCGGTCAGTCAATGCATTAAGTTTACCGAAGCAATCTCTTCGGTAAATTGTTAGATCGAAACTGGATTTCTTTTCATAGACTGAACAATGGCATATCTACCGCATAAGGCTTCCCATCTTTCAATCACTTCATCTTTAAATCTATTCAATGTAGAAAATGTCGATGCGAGCATAAAACATGAATACTATGAACAATTCTATCCACAACAACCGCTCTCCGATAATATCCACTTTCAAATTTATTCCAATGAAGACTACTTTATGGACATGTCTTCGACATTTATAGATTTACATATGATAATCAAGAAATCAGACAATAAAATGCCAATTCGTGCTGATGGAATATCTTATGAAAATTGAATATTAAATAATTTATTTCAATAAATCAGTGTCTACACAAATGGAACACTAGTGAGCACAAGCAACAATATCTCAAATTATAGCAGTTCATGTTAATGACACCCAAGTCATACAAGGAATTAAGAGGCACCACCAATGGATATGAATGTGTTACAGATACTGATAGTACAAATGCACTTAAACATGCTACAACCAGTGAATTATATCTAGTTGGAAAAATATATCATGAGATATTTAATATAGCCCAATGGCTACCACCAAATATTAAAGTGGATGTAAAATTGACACTTGCTCCATCCAATTTCATTTTACGAAAGGAACTTCCTGCCAATACTGATGTAACTCTTTCTCTTACCTCGGCAATACTATATGTACAAAAGCAGCAGGTTATGAGTTCTGTTCCTTTGGCAGTGGAATAACTGAGAGCCATTGGGATAATATTAAACTACTTGTTCTTCATACAATCACCAATTCTCGTCATATTGCTACAGGCTCGCGCACCTTCACCGACTCATCCTTTATCAATGGCGAAATTCCATCAAAATTAGCAATGACATTTGTAAAAAGCGCTAGCGCAATAGGATTGTGGTCAGGTTGTCCACATAAATTTGAGATGTTTGGGCTTTCGTCTCTTGTATGCAAAGTAAATGGAATCCCACTCTAAAATATATCTTTTGATAAATCCTACAGGACATTGCATGAGTTGACAATGCAAACCCTAGATCATAATTCACAACTATCTGAAAATGGTATATTCGAAGAAATGTTCGCTAAAACACATGGTATCATTGTACTAGATGTGTCTGGCACTCAAGATATGAGTATAGTTTGAACGTGAAGTGAGCGTTTAAAGTGCACATTTGCCGACCCCACTACCTGAGATTATCGCAGTAATCTCGTTAAATCAATTTGAAACCTATTGGCAAATCACTCCCGAAGGCAGTGTTCTACTAGACCTTGCACCATGAACACTAGTCAAATAATCAGTGTATTTAATATGGACCACTATATGTCCAAATACAGATCCTATTGTTTACCATCGGACTTCCTTGGAAAAATTCAAAGTTCAAAGAACACCCTAATCATCGTTAATAGCAGTCCGTCGACTCTGAATACCGGTCACTGGCTGTGCACCTTTCAAACAATGAAGACTATTGAATTTTTTGATCCTCTTGGCCTACCCTATACATTGTACACACCACGCATCAACAGCTATATTGAAAGCAGTGGGAAAACTATTATTCTATACCGGAAGAGAGTGCAGGATCTAACGACTAAAAGTTGCGGTTTTAATTCGCTACTATATTTCGTCTTCAGATGTAGCGGTTACACTTACAACCAGTTTCTCAACACTAATATAGACAATCCACGTCTGAACGACTTCATGATGGAAAATATGCTCTGAGACCTGTATAATATTGATTTTAGTGCCCTACAAGTAAAGTGTTTTAAAAATGTATATAAATTTGTTTATTAATAAAAAAAATGTGTATATACACAACAAGAATGTCTTTGTTCTTCACTTAAGATTTCTTCTTCTTCTTCTTTCTATAGGCAACTTTCGAGAACCAGTAATGCTGGTAGATCAATTGAATTTAATATATATTGATCTTAATTGGCTGCAAAGTCAGGGTCACATTTTCTACAGTACAATGTAACTTCACTCTTATCATATCTCTTTGTATAGTTGATGATGATTTTTGCATTCATATTTTGAAATTCACAAATTTCAATTTGTCTATTTGAAGCAATATCACATAGAGTGTTTTCAAAAGGTGAATCATATTCTGTAACAGCCAAATAAAAATCACTAGGTTTATAGTATTAATAGGCAGAGTCGTCAAAACGATGACCTAGAAACGAAATTGCCTTGTTAACCAAGCACTTGAATCGTAGATATGATTATTCCTCCCAAAATAATTTAAAACCACGATGATACCAATCTCGTAGAAAAAAAATAAAATCTCGTTTAGTGTTCTTTCCAATCATACCAGGAGAAGTATTCTCCCGCTTATCACATTTGTCTTAGGGACAATTGGAGCATAGTTGCCCTCTAGGGTGAGAGTCACAGATCTTTCCAAGACATGAATTACAGCCTTTAATTTGCATTGCATATCCTCTATGTAATTTAAACGGATTGCATAATATGAACTTTTCATTATACTCATCAATAATTGTGCAATTCTCACATGATAACCAACTGCCAAGAGTATAAGAATTTACAAACATTTTTAAAACACTTTACTCGTAGGGCACTAAAATCAATACTATACAGATCTGAGAGCATATTTTCCGCCATAATGTCGTTCAAACGTGGGTTGTCTACGTATATGTAGAGAAACTGCTTGTAAGTATAACAGCGACACCTGAAGACGAAATATAGTAGCGCATGAAAACCACAACATTTAGTCGTTAGATCCTGCATTCTCTTCCGGTTTTGAATAATAGTATTCCCACTGCTTTCCATATAGCTGTTGAAATGTGGAGTGTAGAATGTATAGGGTAGGCCGAGAGGATAAAAAAATTCAATAGTCTTCATTGTTTGAAAGATGCACAGCCAGTGATCGGTATTCACTGTTGACGGATTGCTATTAACAATGATTAATTTAAAAAAACTTTATCCACAAAATAAGTTTTTCAAAGGAAAGAAAAGAACTCCATTAAACAAAAAATTAGCAAAAATAAAATAAAATAATCTACCAAGCGTGAAACTACCACAAATAAGCATCGATAAATAAATGAAACCCAAAACCAACAGAAATTACAATAATTAACCGAGTCAAACTCAAAACGAGCAGAAATTAACATAAGTTGGGTGCAAAACCCCTATGCCTTCCTAAGACCAGAACAACATTTCCACTTACTGAAAAAATATATATGTTATTACTTTTATAACTTTAATAAATCAAATAATATTAACATTTTTATTACTAAATATCAGTATCATAGGCAGCACACTAACGCTGCCTAAGTAAATAACGACTTGGGCACAATATGTTTTTTTTCTTCAGGCAGGCACTTCGTATCGAAGGAGTCGTCGTAGAAACTTAGAAAAGGGCTCATTCGATTGTAAATTGGAGTGGCTAGTGCCCTTTTTAATAGTCCAAAGTGATTGGAGGGCAACTATCCCCCTCCCCCACACTCATAATTTCCCCTAACACATCCAATCAAAATTTTGAGATAGCCATTTTGTTCAGCGTAGTTGATTTCCAGATAGAAAATATGTTTTTGAGGAGGAAACTCCCCCAAAACCCTCGGGGCAAGGGTTTTAAGTTATGCCCTGAGGGTATATAAGAACGATGTTGACACAATATACTATGTATTATTTTTTTCCTAAAGAGCAGGTCAATTCATATGGAAGGGGTCGTCGTAGAAACTTTAAAAGGGGCTCATTCAATTGAAAATTGAGAGTTCGAGTGCCTTTTTAATAGTCAAAAGTGATTGGTGGCAACTACCCCCCCCCCAACGCCCATCATTCCCCCAAACACATCCAATCAAAATTTTGAGAAAGCCATTTTGTTCAGCATAGTTGATTTCCACATAGAAAATATAATTTTGAGGCGGACACTCCCCCACAACCCTCAGGGCAAGGGTTTTAAGTTATGCCCTGGGGCCATATAAGATTTTTATAGAAGGCATTGTCGTAGAAACTTCAAAACAGGCTCATTCGACTGGAAATTCGAAGGGTTAGTACTCTTTTTAATAGTCGAAAGTGATTAGAGGGCGGCTACCCCCCCCCCCCCAACGCCCATCATTCCCCCAAACACATCCAATTAAAATTTTGTAGCTCATTTCCAGATAGAAAATATGTTTTTGAGGAAGACACTCCCCCACAATCCCCAGGGCAAGGGTTTTAAGTTATGCCCTAGGACAAATAAGGTTTTTATAGAAGGCGTTGTCGTAGAAACTTCAAAAAAGGCTCATTCGATTGGAAATTCGAAGGGCTAGTACCCTTTTTAATAGTCGAAAGTGATTGGAGGGCAACTAGCCCCCCTCACGCTCACCATTCCCCCAAACATATCTAATCCAAATTTTGATATAGCCATTTTGTTCAGCGTAGTTGATTTCCAGATAGAACATATGTTTTTGAGGAGGACACTCCCCTTCAGGGCAAGGGTTTTAAGTTATGCTCTGGGGGCATATAAGTTTTTTTATAGAAGGCGTTGTCGTAGAAACTTCAAAAAAGACTCATTCGAATGGAAATTCAAAGGGCTAGTGCCCTTTTTAATAGTCAAAAGTGATTGGAGGGCAACTAGCCCCCTTCCCTACATCCATCATTCCCCCAAACACATCCAATCAAAATTTTGAGATAGCCATTTTGTTCAGCGTAGTTGATTTCCAGATAGAAAATATGTTTTTGAGGAGGACACTCCCCCACAACCTTCAGGGTGAGGATTATAAGTTATGCCCAGGGGGAATATAAGGTTTTTATTGAAATCTTTGTGTCAGAAACTTGAAAAAGGGCTCATTCGATTTGAAATTCAAAGGGATAGTACCCTTTTTAATAGTCAAAAGTGATTTGAAGGCAACTAACCCCCCTCTCACGCCCACCTTTCCCCCAAACACATTCAATCAAAATTTTTAGACTTTCATTTTATTCAACGTAGTTGAAGGTTTTGGAAATTAGGTCTTTAAGGATGATAACCCCTCCCCCCAAATCCCTCAGGGCGTGGTTTTAAGTTTTGCCCTGCGGGTACATAAGGTTTTTAAAGAAGTTGTTTTTGTAGAAACTTCAAAAAAAAGCTTATTCGATTGCAAATTCAAAGGGCTAGTGCCCTTGTTAATAGTCGAAAGTGATTGGAGGGCAACTAGCCCCCCTCTCGCCACGTCCATCATTCCCCCAAAAAAATCCAATCAAAATTTTTAAATAGCCATTTTATTCAACGTATTTGAATAAAATGGCCCTACAAACGGGTACTACTATGGAACGAACGCCCCTCTAATGCCCACCATTTTCCCAGACACATCGAACTGAAATTTTGAGATATCCATTTTGTTCAACGTGTTTGAAAGTTCCGGAAATTTTGTCTTTCTGGATTATAACCCCCTCAGAGCCCTCACTGCAAGGGTTGTAAGCTATGCCCTGGGAGCATTTAAGGTTTATATAGAAAGTTGTTGTATAAATCATAGGTAGCGCGATCGGGCTGCCTAAGTAAAGAACGGGGACACTCAAGAACGAGACAAGAAACGGAGGCTAAATAAAGAGGAGGACACTCCTTCACAACCCTCAGAGCAAGAGTTTTAAGTTATGCCCCGGGGGCATATAAGAATGATGTTGGCAAAAAATATTATTAATTACTTTTTTCCTTTAGAGCAGGGCACTTCGAATCGAAGAAGTCGTCGTAGAAACTTCGAAAAGCGCTCATTCAATTGGAAATTTGAGTGGCTTGTGCACTTTTTAATATTCGAAAGTTAATGGAAGGCGATTAACATCCCTTCCACGCCCACCATTTCCCGAAATACATCCAATCAAAATTTTAAGATAGCCATTTTGTTCAGCTTAGTTGATTTCCAGATAGAAATTATGTTCTTGAGGACTGTCCCCCACAGCCCTTATGGCAAGGGTTGTAAGCTATGCACTGGGGCATATAAGGTTTTTTTGTAGAAGGCGTTGTCTTAGAAACTTTAAAAAAGGTTTGTCGATTGGAAATTCAAAAGGCTAGTGCCCTTTTTAATAGACAAAAGTAATTAGAGGGCAACTAATTCGCCTCTCACGCCCACCTTTTCCCCAAACACCTCTAATCAAAACTTTGAGATAGTCAATTTATTCAACATAGTTTTAAGTTCTGGAAATTAGGTCTTAGAGGATGACAACCCCCCACGGCCCTCTGGGCAAGGGTTGTAAACTATTGCCTGGGGGCATATAAGGTTTTTATTGAAAGCGTAGAAACTTCAAAAGGGCTCATACAATTCGAAATTGAAAGGGCTAATGCCTTTTTTAATAGTTTGAAGGGATTGGAGAGCGACTAACTCTCACGCCCACCATTTTCCCAAACACATCCGATAAAGGTTTTGAGATAGCAATTTTGTTCCCCGCAGTTCAAAGCTCAGGAAATTATACCTTTGAGAAAGACACTCCCCCCACAGTCTTCAAGGCAAGGGTTATAAGTTATATCCTGGGGGTATATAAGGTTTTCATTGAAATCTTTGTCGTAGAAACTTGAAAAAGGCTCATTAAATTTGAAATTCATAGGGCTATTAGCCTTTTTAATGGACGAAAGTGATTAGTGATATTTTTTGTTGTTATTATTGTTTAGACCAGGGCACTTCGTATCGAAGGAGTTGTCACAGGAACTTCGAAAAGGGCTCATTCGATTGAAAATAGAAAGGGCTGATGCCCTTTTCAATAGTCAAAAGTGATTGAAGGGCAACTAATCCCTTTTCCACTCCCACCCTCCCACGCCCACCCTCCCATTTGCCCATTATGTTTAAAAACTAAATGTTGCCTTAAGATTAAATCCAAATGCACTGTTATAATGCTAATTCTCAATAAGGCATCTCATCTGTATCCCAGGAACGACTGAGGGTATTATGTTTAAACTTTCAGACTTAATTTTGCTCTTAAAATTAAATCAAATCAAAATAGTGTAAGTGTATCCAAGCTATCAAAGAAAGTAAACACATTTCTTTTTGCGAATGGTATCAAGTTTTCCATTTCAGATCAACTAGAGGAGGTATGAAACTAAATTAAACAGTACTGAATGAATGAATGATTTTTATTACCCATCTTTAGCAATACAAAAAGTAAAAATGGAGTGGAGAAAAAATGAAAAGAAAACAACAAAACACATCGAACAAACGAACAACCCCCTTTATATGGATTATTTTGATGGACTTTGTTTTAAGGAGCACAGGAAAGGCAATGGGAGACCACGGAATCAAATGGGGAGGAAAAAGTCTCCTGGACTTGGATTATGCTGATGATTTAAGCATCCTAGATGAAAGTGTGAGCAAAATGAATGAAGTTTTAGAGGTTTTGCGAGTTCAGGGTGCTAGTATTGGTTTGAAAATTAATGTTAGGAAGACCAAGTCACTAAGGCTAGGAATAAGTGAAGATGAAAAGGTGACGTTGGGTAATGAAAAGATTGATCAGGTGGGCAGTTTCACTTACCTTGGTAGTATTATTAGTAAAGATGGTGGGAGCAGTGAAGATGTTAAAAATAGAATAGCCAAGGCTCAGGGTGTTTTTTCACAGTTAAAAAAAGTCTGGAAGAATAGGAAGATAAGTCTGCAAACCAAGATTAGAATCTTAGAAGCTACAGTGATGACAGTGGTCAAATATGGCTCTGAAGCATGGACGCTCCGAAAAGCGGATGAAGATTTGCTAGATGTTTTCCAGAGAAATTGCTTAAGGATTGTTCTGGGTACCCGGCTGACTGACCGTATTTCAAACAATAGGCTATACGAAAAATGTGGTTCAATACCACTTTCTAGGTCTATAATGAAAGAAAGGTTGAGGTGGTTAGGGCATGTTGTTCGGATGAAGGATGACAGATTGCCGAAGATTGTTCTTTTCGGCCAACCATCTAGGGCTAAACGGAAAGCAGGTCGTCCCCGTCTGGGTTGGGAGGACGTCATAAAGAAAGATTTAAAGGAAATGGGAACTTCGTGGGCGGGTGTAAAAAGGGAGGCTTTGAATAGATTGGGGTGGAGGAGGAGCGTGCGTAGCTGTGTTGGCCTCAGGCGGCTTGGTGCTGCGATGAGTTGTTAGTAGTAGTAGTAGTAGTAAATTAATACTTCAATAACTAAAAAAAAACAATGGCGAAATCATTTACATAAAAAGACAACCATTACACATTACTGACTATAGCTTCAAACATACTATGCGTTGGGTCTAACGATTTCAGGACCTTTTCCCTCCTGGTCGCGATCATGACGAAGGGCTCATCGAGTCCGTAACGTGCTGAAATCTGGCGGTTTCTTCGCCAGGGGGAAGGCTAAGCAGATATTTTGCAAACTTATAGAATACTGTACGGATTTTTTTTTATCATCAAAAGTAAACAAAGACCAGAAAGTTGACAAAGCTAAGATATGAGGGGTGGCAAAGGAATTGAAGATCCGTGCTAGAATGCGGCGGTTATATAGGCGTTTGCATGACAAAATCATCCCATACGCTTTTTGGACTTTCTGTTTGAGATCATTTATTAGACAGGACCGGGTAGCTTTAAGATTAGACCCAATTGGCAAACCAAGGTAAGTCATTGATGCTGCTGCAGTAACAGTATTACTACCCAGTGCAAATATGACAGGCGCCAACTCTTTCTTACGACAATTAAAGACGACCACTTCGCTTTTGCTGGAGTTGAATTCTAAGCCTATGTTAGCATATTTGTTAGACAAAACTCTGAAATTACTCTCTGTGCCACTGACGGATCTACTCAGATTTAAAATGTCGTCGGCATAATTAACAAGAGAAAAATCAATTCCACGAAAAATAAAGCACGTTTTCACCGTCTTCTGAGCCCCGATGATACTGTTATTATAAAGAGGCGGTGATGATAAAGCCCCTTGGTGAATACCTTTTCGTACTGGTTTGAGGAAATCGGATATAGTCGGGCTCTGGTTTTTTAGTACCCTTACTCTAACCTTCAACTTAAAATACATGTTCCTATAAGTAGCAATTATATATCTGTCAAGACCTCTCTTAAACGCAGAGACAAGCAGTTGTGCATGGATACCCGAATCAAAAGCCCCGCGGACGTCGTGGCCTGCAAGTACCACGGTATCTCCTTCAGCATCTGCATCCAACAAAACATTAGACAATAGGCTATGCACGTGCTCGCGGCTAATATTGCTCTTGAAACCGAACAGCGAATCTGGCGTACTACAAACATACTTTATCTTCTCAATAACTAATAACTCCATCAATTTACAAAAACGGGAGCAACGGTTATCGGGCGGTAAGAACAACATTCAGATTAGTCTTTACCTTTCTTGATGACAGGGGTGATTACACCGGTGCAAAAATATCTGGCATTAGACCGCAACTAAAAATCATTTGGAACATAAGTGCTAGATGTACTGTTAACAGTTCACTACCGAGAATCAGATGCATACCACAGATATTATCTACTCCTTTAGAGTACTACTTTTTTAGTTTAAGGATAGCCGAACGAACATCCGACACACTCACTACGTGGCCAAGATCCGGTTCCAAAGATTCTAAACAGAGATCAAAATCTCTCTCAAACTTGCACTCCAATTCAGGATCAGGTGCAGCAAACTCGCTCGTGAAATAACTATTCTATTCACTTTCACTAGGGGTGGATTCGTTACTGGGCGCTTTTGCAGATCAATTCTTCTTGATGAATTTCCAAATTTTATTTGGATCGACTCGTAGCGACTCACTGTTTTCATCAATCACACGAGAGAAATGCAAGGTGAGACATTTGGAGAACTGCCGCTTTGTATACACTAGAACACTGTTTACAACGTCTTGTTTAGGACGGTCCGAATCAATCCACACACTATACCACATTTTAGCTTGTTGACACGCATCAACCAAAGCTGGGTTTTCCGACCATCCTTGAACTTCTGACCCAATTCTCACTTTACGAATAGGAACCGCTGTTTTTTCTGCACAGCGCAAGGCGTGAGTTATTTCACTACAATAGACATTTAGAAGTATTTGTTTTTCATCACATGCAATCGGCGAGCTTTGGAGTAGTAGCTGGAAAGGGACTTTAATCTTTTCCAGGATTCCGTCACACACAGACCTGAACATGGCTAAATTAGCCTTTTGCCATTCAGTCTTCTGAAACCACTTTTTCTCCTTTGGAGCATCATTTAGGGCATTATTCAGGAGGTCATTAATAATGAAGGTATTAGCCACTGGAATGTGATCAGAAACACAGAAACCCATATCAACCTCACAGTCACCGTGAGTCCTTAAGTTGGAAGAGCAGAGCAGAAAGTTGAGCGAGGACGTGGAACCGGAATTATGCACATACGTGAAGTCTACTCTGTTTCTCAGTACCCGCAGACTTGGGCAGGCATCGAGCAGGATTTGACCTCTCGGATCATTGGCATCAGAGAGGTCAGGGTTCATATCTCCGGCAATAATACATGAAAGTTTTTCCGCCACGCATAATGTAGCAACAGCGGGTAGTTTTCCACAAGGAATATTAAACTTATTGTCAGATTGGACATTCCTGTAGTTCGTTGGCATATAGACTGAGAGCACAACAGTATTTTCAATTTTCACTGCAATATAAAAGTCCACTTCTTTAAACGTCGAGGCACGAAACGAGGCAGTGACAATGATAGCAACACCACGAGAGGGACGACTTCTTCTCGACCTCCTAGAGGGAATGCCAAAAACATTTACGTTTTCGTTGAGTTGTAAGAGCTGGAGTCCCTCAGCCGACAGGAAAGGATCCTGCACGCGCACATTGTCAAATGTGTTAGCAAGGTTTTCTAAAAGTGGTAATTTAGATAGTGCTCCACCATTTATGTTCTACGTCACTATTTTCAGAGTGCTGGAGCTAGTTATCGCTTAGATAGGGCTTTTTTGGCTTCTGGACAACTGAAACTGTAGCAGGGGTGCTTATAAGAGCCACAGAAAGCGCACTTCATGTGGTTCTGGCACGAGGTTTCTTTAGAATCAGTGTGGCCTCCTCTGCAGTTTGAGCATCTTGCTTTATTAGAGCAGTCCTTTGCAATATGCCCATAGGCCTGACACTTGTAGCAACACCTCGGGAGAAAATGACAGTCCTCGACTAGAATTCGTTCGTAGCCTATAAAAAGCGGAGATTTCATCGCGGAGGCTAGATGATGCTTGGTCACAAATTTCAGTCTGAACGATCTCGTTTTACCGATCAGAGAGGCCTCAGCACAATTATTCACAAGACTACAAAGATCCTCCTCACTAACGGTGGTGGGTATGTACCTGATTATGTCAAAGAACGCAAGACTGGACACTTTTGCTTTAATACTTGAGTCGGACTTAGCAATAGCCTGTGCAACTGATTTCACAGCCTCTTGATCGTTCAGAACAACTTTCCAGTCGGTTTTGCAAGTTTTCAGTTCCACAAGATTTCCACAGTTGCTTCCACATACTTTATCGAGATAATCCTTTCGTGAAACGGGATCTTCCAGTCCTTTCGTGGGATTCTTTAGCACGACTGAGTAAGTCGACACTGTTGCAGTTTGCAGTGGAACAGAGGAGGCTGCCGGTTGGGGCTGACTCGCGGATCTCACAAAACTGTCAAACTTAGCACTAAGCTCATTCACTTTCCTGGTCAGTGTCGCTGAGATTTCTCCGGCAACCATAGGAACCTCGTCAGGCTCATAGATAACTAAACACGGCAAATTGACTTTGTTGTCATCGCAGTATTTCAGTGCTTTTATGATATTGAACATGTGGTCAGTAGGTTTGCCACGATTAGTTGGCCTAGTTGACTAGTTGACACGATTAGCTTTGCTCATTATATCCACACTCTGATTTCCCGCTTTATACTCCCATACTGCGATATTCAACACGGCATTCCTTATCAGTCTCTCTTTCGCACCAGCATCATCCGGCAGCATATTTAGTACAGAACGTAATCACACCGAGTCCAAGATCAGTCCGTGGGTGGAGCCGAAAATGTTAGTAGCAGAAATTCACTTACGAGAGAAGTAAGGGAAGCGTTGGTATGTTGTTAAAAATTTCTGAAAATTTTTCTCCAGCATACAAATAGCAGGCCAAACTAAGTCTTGAATAACAAAAAGATTTAAAGTATTATTTTCTTTTTCCCTGAAAAGACTATGTCAATATAAAACGAACAGAAATTTATTAAAAGAACTTTTTCCACAAAATAAGTTTTTTAAAGAAAAGTAAAGAACTCCAATAAACAAAAAAAATGAGCAAAATCGTATAATCTACCATACCTGAAACTACCACAAATCAGCTGAAACTACCACAATGAGATAAAATCGTATAATCTACCATACCTGAAACTACCACAAATCAGCAACGATAAATAATTGAAACTTAAAGAAAAAAAAGGAAAAAAGAAAAATAAAAAAGTGCAAAAATTTGCAATTTACCTAACAAATACAAATGCATGTGCATTGTCCGTTTAATATACATATACTGATATTTAGTAATCGAAATGTTAATATTATTTGATTTATTAAAGTTATAAAGGTAAAAACATTTATATTTTTTCAGTAAATTGCAAATTTTGTTCTGGCCTTGGGAAGGCATAGGGGTTTTGCACCCAACTTATGTTAATTTCTACTCGTTTTGAGTTTGACTCGGTTATTTATTGTAATTTCTGTTCGTTTTGGGTTTCATTTATTTACCGATGCTGATTTGTGGTAGTTTCACGCTTGGTAGATTATTTGATTTTATTTTTGCTCATTTTTTGTTTAATGGAGTTCTTTACTTTTGTTCGAAAAACTTATTTTGTGGAAAAAGTTGTTTTAATTAGTATGTATATTAAATTGACAATGCACATTCATTTGTATTTTACAACCCTTGCCCTGAGGGATGTGGGGGAGGGGTTATCATCTTTAAAGACCTAATTTCCAAAACCTTCGAATACGTTGAATAAAATGACTGTCTAAAAATTTTGATTGAATGTGTTTGGGGAAAAGGTGGGCATGAGAGGGGGGTTAGTTGCCCTCAAATCACTTTCGATTATAACATAATAGCCTAAAACTCTTGCCCTAAGGGTTGTGGAGGAGTGTCCTTCTCCAAAACATATTTTCTATCAGGAAATAGACTACGCTGAACAAAATGGCTATCTCAAATTTTTATTGGATCTGTTTGGGGGAATAATGTTCATGGGGGGGGGCTAGTTGCCCTTCATTCAATTTTGACTATTAAAAACGGTACCAGCACTTTGAATTTCAAATCGAAAATCTGTTTCGAAGTTTCTATGACAACGCCTTCTATAAATATTTTATATACCCCCAGGGCATAACTTAAAACCCTTGCCCTGAGAGTTGTGGGGGAGTGTCCTCCTCAAAAATGTATTTTCTATGTGGAAATCAACTACGCTCAACAAAATGGCTATCTCAAAATTTTGATTGGTTGTATTTGGGGGAATGATGGCCGTGAAGGGGGCTAGATGCCCTCCAATCACTTTGAACTATTAAAAAGGGCACTAGAAATCTCAATTTCCAATCTAATGAGCCCTTTTTGAAGTTTTTAAGACGACCCCTTCCATATGAAATGCCCTGCTCTAAAGGAAAACAAATAATAAGTAGTACATTGTGCCAATATCGTTCTTATATGCCCTCAGGGCATAACTTAAAACCCTTGCCCTGAGGGTTGTGGGGGAATGTCCTCCTCAAAAAAATATTTTCTATGTGGAAATCAACTACGCTGAACAAAATGGCTATCTCAAAATTTTGATTGGATGTGTTTGGGGAAATGATGGGCGTGGGGGGGGCTAGTTGCCCTCCAATCACTTTTGACTATTTAAAACGGAACTAGCCCTTTGAATTTCCCTTCGAATGAGCCTTTTTTGAAGTTTCTACGACAACGCCTGCTATAAAAATCTTACATGCCCCCAGGGCATAACTTAAAACCCTTGCCCTGAGGGTTGTGGGGGAATGTCCTCCTCAAAAAAATATTTTTATTTGGAAATCAACTACGCTGAACAAAATGGCTATCTGAAAGTTCTGATTGGAGATGTTTGGGGAATAATAAGCTGGGGGGCTAGTTGCCCTCCAATCACCTTCGATTATTAAAAAGGGGACTACCCCTTGGAATTTCCAATCGAAAGAGCCTGTTTTTAAGTATCCACGACAACGCCTTCTATAAAAACCTTATATGCCCCTAGGGCATAACTTAAAACCCTTGCCCTGAGGGTTGTGGGGGAGTGTCCTCCTCAAAAACTTAATTTATATCTGGAAATCAACTACGTTGTACAAAATGGCCATCTCAAAATTTTAATTGGATGTGTTAGGGCGAATGATGGGCATGGGGGGCTAGTTGCCCTCCAATCACTTTTGACTGTTAAAAAGTACACTAGAACTCTCAATTTCCAATCGAATGAGCCCCTTTTGAAGTTTCTATGATGATCCCTTCCATACGAAGTGTCCTGCTCTAAAGGAAAAAATAATAAATAGTACATTGTGCGAACATCGTTCTTATATGCCCTCAGGGCATAACTTAAACCCTCACCCCAAGGGTTGTGGGGGAGTATCCTCCTCAAAAATATATTTTCTATCTTGAAATCAACTACGCTGAACAAAATGACTATTTAAAAATTTTGATTGGATGTGTTTTGGTGATGGATGGGTGTGAGGGGGACTAGTTGCCCTCCAATCACTTTCGACTGTTTAAAAGGGCACTAGCCACTCCAATTTCCAATCGAACGAGCCCTTTACCAAGTTTCTGTGACAACTCCTTCGATGCGAAGTGCCCGGGTGGAGAAAAAAAAACAAACAAATAAAAACACATTGTGCCCACATCGTTCTTTACTTAGGCAGCACGCTAACGCTGCCTAAGTAAAGAACGATGTATTGTTTTCTCTTTGAATTTTCCCAAGAAAGTCGGATGATAAACAATAGGATTTGTATTTGGACATGTAGGGGTCTAAATTAAATGCACTGATTATTTGACTAGTGTTCATGGTGCAAGGTCTAGTAGAACACTGCTTTCGGGAGTGATTTCTCAATAGGTTTCAAATTGATTTAACGAGATTAGTGCGATACAGGTAATGGGTCGGCAAATCTGCACTCTAAACGCACACTCCCCGTTCGTACTATACTCATATTTTGAGTGCCAGACAAGTCTAGTACAATGATACCATGTGTTTTATTAAACATTTCTTCGGCTATACCATTGTCAAACAATTGTGAATCATGATCTAGGGTATGCATTGTCAATCTTTACAATGTCCTGTAGGATTTATCAAAATTTAAACTCTAGAGTGGGATTCTATTTACTTTGCATAGAAGAGATGAAAGCCGAAACATCTCAAATTTATATGGACAGCCTGACCACGATCCTATTGCGCTAGCGCTTTTTACAAATGCCAATGTTAATTTTGATGGAATTTCGCCATTGATAAGGGATGAGTCGGTGAAAATGTGCGAGCCTGTGGCAATATGACGTTGATTGGTGATTGTATGAGGAACAAGTAGTTTAATATTATTCCCATTGGCTCTCAGTCCTTCCACTGCCAAAGCAAAAGAACTCATAACCTGCTGCTTTTTTACATGTAGTATTGCCGAGGTGAGGGAGAGAGTTACATCAGGATTGGCAGGAAGTTCCTTTCGTAAAATGAAATTGGATGGAGCAAGCGTCAATTTTATATCCACTTTAATATTTGGTGGTAGCCATTGGGGTATATTAAATATCTCATGATATATTTTTCCAACTAGATGTACTTCACTAGTCGTGGCATTTTTAAATCCATCTGTACTATGAGTATCTGTAATGTAATCATATCCATTGGAGGCACCTCTCGATTCCTTGTATGACTTGGGTGTCATCAACATGAACTGCATATAGCTTGTATAATTTTAGAGATTGTTGCTTGTGCTCACCAGCGTTCCATTTATGTAGAAACTGATTTGTCGAAATAAATTATGTACTATACATTTTTCATAGGATATTCTATCAGCACGAATTGGCAATCTTTTGTCAGATTTCTTGACTATCATATGTAAATCTATAAATATCGAAGACATGTCCATAAAGTAGTCTTCATTGGAATAAATTTGAATGTGGATATTATTGGAGAGCGGTTATTGGGGATAGAATTGTTCATGGTATCCATGCTTTACACTCACATCAACATTTTCTGCATTGAATAGATTTAACAATGAAGTAATTGAAGGATGGGAACCCTCATGCGGTAGATAAGCCATTGTTCAGTCTATGAAGAGAAATCCAGGTTCGATCTAACAATTCTCTTCCTTGGACTTCCTCTTCTTCTACTGCTTACTGTACTTGTCGTTTTTTCCTTCTTTTCTTTGACAGGAGTAATGTCTTTCATTTTGACCTTAGTAGAGACTGATGAGTGATGCACTGTTTCCCAACCTTTTTAAACCTTTTCCATTTTTTGAGATTTAAATTGCTCGCCAAGGGTTAGTGCACTGGACCTAAGATTTTCCGAAGCACGCTTTTTAAGATCCTTGCCAGAGCTCCAACAATATAATGTAGAGGATGAAAAATCTGTTGCAGCCAGTACAATATATTTTTTAGCCAGGGGTAGTGCAGAGCGAAACAGTTTAGCAAACCAACTGCCAAGACCTTAGCCAGATATTGATGAACGACCTTTGTAAAAATCAATTCCATTGCCTAGCTGTCTTGGGCCAAGAGTAGGAACAAAGCAGTCAATATCAGGACAAATGCATACCACTTTTCTATTAGAAATCTAGTTTTTTTTAACACCGACAACTATGGGTCGAAAATGGGATGTAATCACAGCCAAACCTTTTGATATTGCTAGAGGATCACCTAATTCAGTTCTTAGTGTTAACTGTCAGAGTTCAAATAGGAAGTGTTTACGAGGATACCGTGAAGATGCTTTATATTGTAATGATGAATATGATCTTGATTGGTTTTTGGTTCAAGAACTCGTAGGAGGGGAATATTGCTATTGCCAACTCTGGATGTTTCAATAAATGAAGCATAAAGAAATATACAAGTGTCCGAGAAGAAGGCACGCGGGTAGTCAGCAAAGAATAACAATAGTATTTCCGGCAATTTTACAATTGATTATATTAAGTTTAAAGCCAAGAACATCTTCTAGATTATCATTGAGAATAACCTTTTCACAGGCAGTGGGTGAACTAATGTAGATCTTGCCCTCTTCCTTTGAAGAGTTGAAATGAAAGGCTCCTTTCTTACAAGCAGAAATTCTTTTATTGATAGAACGACATAAATCATTCATACAACTGAGTTCCTCGTATGGTAATTCAACATATGGAAAATCCAACCAATTCATCTTTTGAATTTTATGATGTTCACTAACGGGTGGCAGCCAATCATATGGTCTAATTTTCATAGCATATATGCAGTCTTTTCTCAGGATATCATAGGTGTTTTTGAGAATGCAGTTGACAAGAGCCACTTCACACGCACCGTCGAATTTGATGGTGGGAGAGAGTTCGTCAAAAAATCACCTCTCTTTACTGAAAGTAAGAAAAAAACACCTCTCTTTGATCGCAAAGGAATAGCATATGCATAGCGACTAAAGACACTGATTGCCACTAGAATATGTTTGTAGGGTGTATTGTGTCGTCTTTGAATCTCATCTAGAGTTAAAAGATCTGCTTGCATTATATGCAGTGGGAAAAGGCTTTAATTTGTCAATATTGTTTGCCACGAATCCTGTGATTTCGATGTAGAGTGTAACTCGGTTCATTTTCTAGATACTCTTTTGTATTTTTAAAGTGCTGTTGACACCACCACTGACGTCAGAGGCAACTTTAGAAAGTCTCGTGGGGGAACTTAGAATTCCCACTTCACCAATATTTTCATTGACGTGTTTTAAAACTTCATCCATTTTGAACGCAAACACGTAGTGTAATGCCCGCTACCCTTTTGCACACTGGAGGGTGGTGCTTGTGACGGTAAGATGATATCAATGCGTGTTCACTTTTTTCTAGCAAACACCGTCGTCGGTGTTATCTAATCATTGCTGCTGCTGCTACTAGGAGTGCTAATATCTTCCAAGACCCACCGCAGCGGGCCATTCCCCCCATGCTTTCCTGCCCGGCCTCCGAGGGGGGGGAGGGTGTCCGATCCCACCCAGCCGGCCCTTGGAGGGTGGGGAGGAGGTCCCGGTCCAGCCTCTTGCCCCGGGGGGATTCTCATTTTTAAATGTTGTAAATAGTGTTTTATATTTTATTCTCTTAGTCTACAAATGTGTTCAATTGTGCTGTTACTGAAATGATACTAAGTGAATGCATTATTTAAAATACGTGTTTTTGTCATTGCCAATAAAAGAAAAATATGATTTTGTTGTTGTTGTTCTGTTCTCTTGCTATTGTCTTTATTGTATAAAAAGTGTTGCTAATAAAAGAAAAATATGATTCTTAAATTGTTGTTGTTGTTGTTGTTATTGAATATCGTACTAGGTAGATGCTGCTTTAGTCAAGGGGAAATTATTATCTATTCATTAAAAAAGTATGGTTTACAGTTAGTTGCAGTCCAACTGCATCAACAGCAGTATGTATCAATTTAAAACACCATTCAGTTCGTTTCTCTGTGGTCCGTCAATGTCAGGGAAAACAAAACTTTTAGCTAAAATAATTAAAAATTGTAGTAAAATGTTTTTGAAAAAACCAAAAAAAATTTACTATTGCTATAGTATTTGGCAAGAGTCCTATGACCAAATAAGAGCTATTGCTGCTGCTACATCTTTGCCAATACAATTCATCCGAGTACTTGATGTTATCAATAGTATTGAGCCAAACTCATGGCTGATTATTGCTGATTTAGCTGAATCCATTGAACAATGGTCACAGGAAATGATACAACTGTTTACTGTTCGTTCTCATCATGAACACGTGTCCATAACCCTAGTTCTACAATCTGTTCTATCAGAGAAAGTGTATTAGGACCCTTACTTTGAACTGCACCTACTATATTATCTACGGAGTTGTTCGTGATTCGAATTCTTTAACAACTCTCAATAAAAAAATATATCCCGGTGCTCCAAAATTTCTAATTTCAGCGTACAGTCAGGCAACAAATAAGCCCTACGGCTACATTCTGTTGGACTTTTAATCAGAATAAACCCGAGGATTTGGGTTTAGTCACAGATATTTTCGACAATGAAATTACCGTATATCTTCCGGTGAACAGTAGAAGGGGCTATTATTTGCAATCATGATACTGAAGAAACTACACGAAAATAGACACTTATTTTCCGTTATAAGCACCTCAAAACCCCCACTTAGGCAGGCCATACTCAAACGTTGTGTTGACAAAGAATTTATTAATCTAATATCTGAAATTTGTTTAAATTAAAACGAGAGCAATGCACAGCTGCCACAAGGTGTTAGACAACAGACGAAGCAACATCGTTCCACTGTGCGAGCCTTGGCTTGCAAAAACAAACAAAAGATATTAAAAGAAAAGGTCACCTTCAAGCAGGCGGCAGCTTTTTTACATTTTTACTGCAAATAACCTAAGGACTTGTAAACAGTTTTCTCTAGATGGCTAAACCCTACAAATTGACTCCAATAGAACTTTTCCATTCACCAATTTAACACTTTGAGGACAATCTAAGCAAAATCATTAATGATTAAAATATTGCCGATGATAAAAAGCTAGTTTTACTTCAAGATGCACTTCGTCGCGTAGACAAACATAGATCGTATCGTGAGACACCCGTCAACGTAAATGTTATTGATCCCCCCCCAAAAAAAAGGAAACATTTCAAGATTCTGCAGCAACAGCAACTATACAATGAAAGGAGAAGGAATTGAATTCAATAGTGACATCTATTGGAAACATACTGCCACTCACATTTAAGGAATTGAATTCAATAGTGACATCTATTGGAAACATACTGCCACACACATTTCGGGAACAGAGTAAAAGAGTATTAACATATCTCATGTCGGAAAGTGGTGATGATCATCAAGTTCAAGTCAATAGCACAGGGAAACGAATTTTAATTTAGAGAAAAAGTTATAATCTTCTTGATTTCATTTGTGATATGGTTACAAATCCTAAAGTACTCTCATCATTTGACAATAATCTATACAGCTTTCTAAATACATCAAACTTCCCCAAAAGTCTTATTAGGAATAAGAAAATTCTAAAGAAATTAAATTAATACAGTAGACGTGCCAGCCCTCTAATACCAACAACAACACCATTTAAAAAAGAAGAAGAAGAAGATTTTAAATCAATCTTGAAAAACACTAGCACTCCTAGTAGCAGCAGTAGCAATGATTTGATAACACCGATGACGGTGTTTTCTAAACAAAAGCGAAGACACAGGCTATTCATATCAACTCACCGTCACAAGCACCACTCTCTAGTGTGCAAAAAGGGTAGTGGGCATTACACTACGTGTTTGCGTTCAAATGGATGAAGATTTAATACATATCTATGAAAATATTGGTAAAGTGGGAAGTCTAAGTTCCCCCACATCACTTTTTAGACTTGCCTCTAACGTCAGTGGTGGTGTCAACAGCACTTTAAAAAAATGCAAAAGAGTATCTTGAAAATGAACAGAGTTACACTGTACATCGAAATCAGAGGATTCGTGACAAACAATATTGACAAACTAAAGCCTTTTCCCACTTCATATGATGCAAGCAGATCTTTTAACTCTAGATGAGATTCAAAGACGACACAATACACCCTACAAATATATTCTAGTTGCAGTCAATGTCTTTAGTCGCTATGCAAATACTATTCCTTTGCGATCAAAGAGATGTGTTGAGGTTACTCAGGCTTTAGAAAGTATTCTTGAACAAGATTGTTATAGAAAAATTCATAATGATCATTGTAGCGGATTTGTTAATCCACATGTGGAAAAGGTTCTATTGAAATATAATACAAAGCTTTATCATAGTCATAGTCCGATAAGGGCTGCATTGGCTGAACGATTAATAAGAACGATTCGTCTATAAATGTTGATATATTGTGCACTGAAAAATACTGCTGCTTTTATTCATGACTTAGATAAAATCGTGCAAATATATCACCAACGAGCCCCTCGATCTCTGTCCAAAGATAGCCCTCAGGAAGTTCATTGCAGTGAAAATACATTTGACGCTTTTCTTAAACAAAATTCCCGTGAAAAAATAAGTTGCGAAGAAAAAATTCAATGTTGGCGATACTGTTCGAATAAATAGAACCAGCAATATTTTTGAAAAGGGAAATAATTTATGGTCCACTGAACTTTTTAAAGTGTTAAAAATCCTAGACACCGAACCCATAACATATCATCTGTAAGACAACAAAGATGATGAGGTTCTTGGCAGTTTTTTATGATTATGAACTACAAAAGTTAGAAACAGTAGTGAAATTTATCAAATTGAAAAGATATTAAAGAGGCAGGGGCAAACTTGCAGGGGCAAGAGACAGTTGC
Source organism: Artemia sinica (assembly GCA_027921565.1). NCBI lineage: Eukaryota > Metazoa > Arthropoda > Branchiopoda > Anostraca > Artemiidae > Artemia > Artemia sinica. The sequence continues at coordinate 19,046,418 of CM051272.1, forward strand.
TTGTTCGTTTGCTAGGATACATTTCTGAATTTGATTCTTGGGTTGCAGTTGAAGACATTTACATTGCCCAATGATTTCTATGTGACATTCATGTCTAATGTCTCCGACCCTCTCAACAATGATTTGAATAAAACAAGTGATTTTTGGACAAAACTCTCTCCCACCAACAAATTCGACGGCGCGTATGAAGTGGCTTTTGTATTCTGTATTCTCAAAAACATCTATGATATACTGAGGAAAGATCGCATATATGATATAAAAATTAGACGCTATGATTGGCCGCTCTTTGTTAGCGAACAAAATAAAATTCAAAAGATTAATTGGTTAAATTATTCATATGTTGAATTACCATACAAGGAACTCAGTTGTAAGAATGATTTATGTCGTTCTGTCAATAAAATAATTTCCGCTCGTAAAAAATTAGCCTTTCATGTCAGCTATTCAAAGGAAGAGGGAAAGATCTACATTAGTTCACCCATTGCCAGTGAAAAGATTATTCTCAATAATAATCTAAAATATTTTCTTGGCTTTAAACTTAATATAATGAACGGTAAAAGTGCCGGAAACACTAATGTTATTTTTGCTGACTACCCGCCTGCCTTCTCCTCGGACACTTGTATATTTCTTTATATTTCATTTCCTGAAAAATCTAGAGTTGGCAATAGCAATGTTCCCCTCCTACGAGTTCTTGAACGAAAAACCAATCAAGGTCATATTCATCATTACAATAAAAAGCCTATTCACTGAATCCCCGTAAACACTTACTATTTGGAACTCTGCCAGTTGACACTAAGAACTGAATTAGGTGATCCTCTAGAAATATCAAAAGGTTTGGCTGTGATTAAGTACCATTTTCGACCCATCGTTGTCGGTGTTAAGAAAACAAGATTTCTAATAGAAAAGTGGTATTCATTTGTCCTGATATTGACGTCTATGTTGCTACTCTTGGCCCGAGACAACTGGGCAATGGAATGAACTATTACAAAGGTCGTTCACCAAAGTCTGGCTATGGTCTTGGCAGTTGGTTTACTAGGCAGTTTCGCTCTGCACTACCCCTGGCTAAAAAATATATTGTACCGGCTGCAACAGATTTACACCCTCTACACTATATGATTGGGGCTCTGGCAAGGATTAAAAAAAGAGGTTCGGAAAATCTTCGGTCTAGTGCAAGAACCCATGGCAAGCATTTAAAATCTCGACAAAATGGAAATGGTTGAAAAAGGTTGAGAAACAGTGCATCACTCATCAGTATCTACACAGGTCAGAAACAAAAGACATCACTCCTTTCAAAGACCAAAAGAAAAAAAAACGACAAGTACAAAAAACAGCAGAAGAAGAGGAAGTCCAATGAAGAGAATTGTTAGATCGAAACTGGATTTCCTTTCATAGACTGAACAATGCCATATCTACCCCGTAAGGATTCCCATCCTTCAATCACTTCATCTTTAAATCTATTCAATGCAGAAAAATGTCGATGTGAGTGTAAAACGTGGATACTATGAACAATTCTATCCACAACAACAGGTCTCCAATAATATCCTTTTTCAAATTTATTCCAATGAAGACTACTTTATGGACATGTCTTCGATATTTATAGATTTACATGTGATAGTCAAGAAATCTGACAATGGAATGCCAATTCGTACTGATGGAATATCCTTTGAAAATTGTATATTACATAGTTTATTTCTATAAATCAGTGTGTACATAAATGTGAGCACAAGCAACAATCTCTCAAATTATAAAAGCTATATGCAGTTCATGTTGATGTCACCCAAGTTATAAAAGGAATTGAGAGGTACCTCCAATAGATATGAATTTATTACAGATACTGATAGTAAAGATGCACTTCAAAATGCTACAACTAGTGAATTACATCTACTTGGAAAAATATTTCATGAGATAGTTAATATGCCCCAATGGCTACCACCAAATATTAAAGTGGATATAAAATTGACGCTTGCTCCATCCAATTTCGTTTTCCTGTCATCACATGTCATTTTCGACCCATTCAGTGAGCCAGCTAAAAAAAATACTTTTGTTTGTCCTGGTACTGATTGCTATGGTACTACTGTTGAATCAGAACAATTTGGTCATGGAATGGACTATTACAATGGTCGTTTATCAATGTCCGGTTACTTTCTCAGCAATCGGTTTGCTAAGTTATTTGGCTGTGTATTACCCCTGGCCAAAAAATATATTGCACCGGTTTTCACAGATTTTGCGTCCTTTACACTAAAGGATTAGGACTCTGGGAATGTTTTTTAAGAAAGTTTTTCACTCCTTGCGCGCGAACCCTCTACGAGCAATTGAAATCATGACAAAACGGAAAAGGTTTAAAAAGGGCAAGAAACACCGCTTGGCTCATAAGTCTCAACTCAGGTTGGAAGAGTAGAACATCGTTCTTGTCAAAGAAGAAAAAGAAGCTAACAGTAAAAATTGTTCGATCGAAAAAGGATTTCTTTTCCTAGAAATGGCATATTTCCCACATAAAGAATATCATCCTTCAGTCAACTCATCTCTACAGGGTGGGCGGAAAGTAACTCCTTATTTTGATTAATAAAACAATGTACATTATATTTATTTATTCTCAAAAAAATTAATCATACAAGGTAGTCATAAATGGTAAGTTATCTCTAAAATTCAATATTTGCCCCAGATCTTTCCACCAATTGCTGCAAACGTTCAGGAATGGCATCCACTGACTTTCTCAGAAACTCCGCTGGGATGGTGGACATGACTCCCTTAATTCGATCCTCCAGTTCTTCGAGTGTCTTTGGTTTGGAGCGGTAGACTTCTTCCTTTACCCAACCCCAAAGAAAAAAGTCGCAGGGTGTCAAATCCGGGCTCCTGGATGGCCATTCATGTGGACCACGACGTCCCAACCAACGCCCCGGAAAGCGAGCATCCAGCCATTCGCGGACAACAAGAGCAAAGTGTGGTGGGGTGCCATCTTGCATAAATATCAACTCGTCGATGTTCTCCCATGTGCTGACAACTGGCCAGACTCTATCACGCAACATATCAAGGTATCGTTCAGCATTCATGGTGTTGCGCAGAAGAAATGGGCCCACAACCTGATCTGAGGTGATACCACACCACACCGTTACTTTGGGTCGATTTTGCTATTTTTCAACTGTCATCATAGGATCCTCTCCTGCCCTGTAGTGGAAATTGTGACGGTTGACAAAGCCTCCGACGTGAAACACAGCCTCATCAATCCAGAGGATGTTGCGGAAGAGATGGGGCCACTCTTCATGCCAAGCCAGCATGATTTCTCCGAACTCCATGCGAATGTCACAGTCCTCATCCGAGAGTGATTGGCAGTAGTGCGGCTTCCACGCACGCCAGTTCAACTCTTTCTTGAGCACAGTTCGCACTGTGTAGCGGGTGAGTCCACTTTCCCGAGCTGCCTGGCGAGTTGACTTTCCTGGACTACGCTGGAACATTGCTTGGACTGCGTGCACTGTCTCCTGGGTCGTGGATGTCGAAGGGCGTCCACTTCTGCGAACATCTACCACAGATCCTGTGGTCATGAGCTTCGCGTGACAGTTTCTTATTGTTTTTGGATCCACTTGGGCACGTGGTCCATGAATAGTCCGCCACCATCGTTGAACTCGTACGACAGATTGGCAAAATTCATATCGTGACGCCAGCTGGGCACGCTCCTGAAGTGTTAACTGCTGAGCCATGTTACAGTTTTATATGAAATCAAAAACAAAACTATCAATAAAATTGTACCCTTTGAGAGAATTAATCATAAAAATATGACAAAGCAGTAACAAATTATATACAATTTATAAGTAATTTAAAATAGGGAGTTACTTTCCGCCCACCCTGTAAATCTTTTCAGTGTGAAAAATGTTAATGTGAGCGTAATACCTTGTTACTATGAAAAATTTTACCCACAACAACCGCTCTCCGAGAATTTATATTTTAAAATTTATTCCACTTAAGATTATTTCATAGATTTTACTTCCAAATTTATAGATTCAAATGTCATTGAAAAAAAAATCTAACAATAAAAAAACAAGTGCAGCCAAGGGATTGTCCTATGAAAATTATGTACTACACAATTTGTTTAGACAAATCAGTTTCTACATAAATGGAAAATTGGTGAGCACAAGCAACAATCTTCCAAATTATGCAATTCATATACAATTCATGTAGATGACTCCAATGTCCTATACGCTTTTGAGAGGTATTGCTATTCGATATGAATATAAAACGGACTATGTCGCTAGCAATATACTTAGAGGTGTTAAAAATAAAGATGTACACTTGGTTAGGAAAATAAAGTATGAGATGTTTAATTTACAAAAAAAGTTGCTTCCCAATGTTAAGATTCGTATAAAGCTATATCTTGCTCCATCCAATTGTATTTTGCGAAAAGTAGTTGGCACTGCACTATATGTGATAGTCTCTCTGACCTCGGCAATTCTTCATGTACGAAAACAACAAGTTATGAGTTCTGTTGATTTGGCAATTTAGAAATGAAGAGCTAGTGAAAATAAAATCAAACTGCTCGTTCCTTATACAATCTCGAATCAGCAACATAATGCTACGGGTACACGTACCTACACTAATTCATCATTTATCAATGGTGAAATCCCTTCAAAACTTGCTTTGGCTTTTATAAGAAGTGCCAGTGCCAATGGATCATGGATAAATTCTCCAAATAAAGTTGAAATGTATGGATTCGTCTTTTGTATGTAAAGTAAATAGACTTCCACTTTAAAAATTATATCCTTAGACCGAGATTCACAATTATTTGGAAATGGTATAACCGAAGAAATGTTTGCAAAAACTCATTGTATCATTGTATTGGATTTGTCCGGTACTCAAAATGTGGGTATTGTCCGAACGGGTACTGTACGTTTAGAGTTTACCTTTGCCGAACCAATGGAAGACAGTGTACCATTAATCTCACTATATAAATTTGAAACCTATTGGGAAATTACCCCAGATGACAGTGTTCTATTAGACTTGGCACCATGAACACAAATCAAAGAATCAATGTATTCAATTTGGATTCTTACATGTCCAAAAACAAATCTTATTACATACCCTGGAAATTTTACGATCATATTCAAAGCGTTAACAATACCCTTATTATTGTTAACAGTAGCCCAGCAAGTGTAAATACGGGGCATTGGCTATGGATCTTTCAAAAAGCGAAGAATATTAAATTTTTGGGTCCTCTTGGCCTACCGTATACATTTTACACACCTCACATTAAAAACTTTCTTGAGCAAATTGGAAAATCTTTTACTCAAAATTGGAAGTGAGTACAATATTTATCAACCAAGAGCTATGGGTTTTATACACTATTATATTTTATTTTTTGATGTCGTATATAATATTTACATTGAATTTCTTAGCATATATGGTGATAATCCTCGAATGAACAACTTTCTAGCTGAAATTACTCTTTCCTACCTGTATAATATAAAATTTCAGCACCCTTAGAGGAAAATTCTTTAAAAGTGCTTATAAATTTGTTTATTAATAAAACTTGTAAGTACGAAACTCTGTGTTCTTTAGATTTGTTATTCCACGTATAGGTAACCATTGTTAATGATAAGTGGTGGCAGCTTGTCAGGATTCACCTTGTATTCATCTAGACATGCAAAGTCAATGTCATATTTTCTACAATATGATTTAACTTCATTTAATTATATATCTTCGTAAAGTCAATAATACTATTCTGATTCATATTATAAAATTCACGTGTTTCAATTTGCTTTTTGAAGCAACGTCGCACAGATAATTCTTCTATGAAGGATGAGTTTTTGTCATAGTCAAATAAAAGTCAGTAGGTTTATAATCATAGTAGCTGGTATCTTGACAGCGATGTTGTAAAACCCAGACTCTTTTGTTAATCCAGCAATTGAAGCTTAGACCAGGTTCTTCTTCCCAAAACAATTTAAAACCACGACGATACCAGTGTCTTAAGAATGAGCTGAAATCACGTCTAGTTTTTTTGCAATCATACAAGGGTCTGTAGGTTCCCATTGGTCACATTTATTACAGTGACAATTGGAACAGAGGAAACCTCTAGCAGGAGAGTCACAAATCTCTTCAAGACAGGAATTGCAGCCTTTAATTTGCACAGCATATCCCCTGAGTAATATACATGGATTGCATAATCTGTGCTTTTCATTATAGTCATCAACAAAAGTACAAGTCTCACATGATGAACAGCTGCTCAATACATTGAAAAACATAATGGAAATGTATAAAAAAAATGTTTGATGTTGATTGTATCACTTCCAAAAATAAACTGACTGGCGAAAATAAACTTTCTTTGCTATCACTAGTCACTTATACTGATTGCTTATTGGATCTCTATAGAAATGGGAGGAATAGCTGAAACTCTGGGTAATATTCAAACATATGTCCAATATCATTTCGTTTTGTTTCAATTAATATATTTATAATTTGAGTAAATGCCTTGGCACAACGACACATAAGTCTCAGACAATAATCCAAAGACAGGGACACATTTCTCATTATATTATCAATAATTCTCTTAGTGAAGATTCTCTTCTGTACTGACAATCTTTGACAATAATCATCTAAAAATAACCATTTTTCCAAAGTAACAAGATTTCCTATAATTTTTGTGTCTGTCCACTTTATTCAGTTTTAATACTGACACTCTCATAACCAATTGTAGAAAAACAATGATTCTACAAACTTGTAGTAACAAGCTAGTAACAAACTTGCTCCTTTTTATAGATTGATCCATGGTTCAATAAATGTTTCCGTGGGTAAAGTATCATTGATGCTAGTAACATTTCTTTGGGGGTTGTTTTTCATCAATTCACTTTTAATTTCCTTGCAGATAAAGTCTGTTAGTGCCTATTTTTTTTTCTTGCAGTTTCTCTGTTATTATCATATTATTTTTACATAGATAACAGTTTCGGCATCTAGATAATATATGTTGCGTGACGTTGCGGGGGTACATTCGTCCACTTTTTACCTTTTGTTGAATGGTAAGAATAAGAGGATAGTGATAAGATCTATCCACTGGTAATGTTTTACTATCAGCAAGAAGTTGGCCTTCATCATCAAATAAAAGTTATAGGTTTGCGTTCTCTTTCAAGACTAACTCCTGTGGAGGTGGTACTCTCACCTATCTACCTCTATAATGCTTGAGTTTTCTCGGTACTCCAAAGAAATTTAACTCCATACTGTCTTGAGTTTTCTCATACTCAATACCTGTGTATTATACAGAACATACTCGAGAAATAAAAGTCATGTCATTTTGATGAGTCTATTACTTTCAACTTTTTTAGCGTTAAATCAAAAATTTCTATATCTTTTATGGCATATTTTATATTGACAACACTGCTCGATGGTACCCTTGTATTATACAGAACACACTCGAGAAATAAAAGTCATGTCATGTTGATGAGTCTATTACTTTTAACTTTTTTAACGTTAAATCTAAAATTTCTATCTCTTTTATTGCATATTTTATATTGACAACACTGCTCGATGGTACCTGTGTATTATACAGAACATACTTGAGAAATAAAAGTCATGTCATGTTGATGAGTCTATTACTTTCAACTTTTTTAACGTTAAATCAAAAATTTCTATCTCTTTTATCGCGTATTTTATATTGACAACACTGTTCGATGGTACCTGTGTATTATACAGAACATATTAGTAGTAAGCGCCCAATTCGTCCGAACCCTACCCGCAAACCTACGCCTGAGGCAGCGGGTATGTGTGTAGGTTAGCGGGTAGGTTTCGGACGAATTGGGGTTACCAGGGTCATTAGCAAAGAGGTACCGTTTCTATAGATGGTATAGTAATTTGAAATATCATATGGAATTTGCTTGAAGGTATATACTTTGCGTACGTGCCCGTACCAAACAGGTTGGTTATAATCTGTTCTGCCAAACCTACGCCTGAGGCATGGATATGTGTGTAGGTTTTCAATGCATTGTACGGTTACCAGGGTCATTAGCAAAGAGGTATCATTTCTATAGAAGGTATAGTAATTTGAAATATCATATGGAATTTGCTTGAAGGTATATACTTTGCGTACGTGCCCGTAGCAAACAGGTTGGTTATAATCTGTTCTGCTTCAAGTTTTTTCTGGCACAATTAACTGAATTTCTATTTCATGATAAACAAGTTTTTTTTTTTTAGGTTAGGTCCGTGTCGGAAAAACAGGTGTATCTTTTTAGTTTTCTTTACATTACATATTAGTAAGAGAATTGAATTCAAAGAGAATAGTTTTTATTTGCAAGGATATTAGTAGAGGAAAAAAATGAGGGGTGCATTTACATTATTGGAGATTAATGATGGAGCTAACAACAGTGATGTAATTACTTCTTTAGTTTACGAGATTTGCGAATTTTTTGCGAAGAGGTATTAGCGTAAATGTATTGCGATGGTTAAGAATGTAAGGTATGAAATTTGCCCATTGTTAGCATTGGAAAGTATAGCCTACGGATTTTTTTTTTTTGTTGCGGGCGGGAGATTTTCCGCAGGGGCGATATTTCACAGGAAGGACTTTCCGTAGGGAGGGAAGTTCCCGGGGGTAAACCTTCCAGAGGACATTTTACACAGGGGATTTTGCCAGATTTCATTGTACTTTCCAGGATTTGTCGAACTTTCTCTTTGGCGACTCAATTTTACACGTGGAGATCTCCCAGCGGAATTGTACGGGGGAAATCTTCCGCAGGGTTGGCATCGTCTGGGGGGGTTTTTCTGTGGGAGATGGGGTATTTTCTGCAGAAGAAATTCTCCGCGGGGGAATTTTTCATGGGAGAATATTTCTGTTGGGAGGGGGAGATTTCCAGGAAAAATTTTCAGTGGAGGGGGGATTTCGCCAATGATTTGAAAAACAATCACATACTAATATAAAAAACAAACCTTTCTCAAGTGAAAGTAGGCTTAGGAGAATATCCCAGGCCTAATTGTGCGCCTGAAATTTTCCTGGGGAAATTTTAAGTGAAAATAGAACCCAAATAGTTATTATAGCATACAAAAAAATTCAAACTTATTCCAAAAATAATTCTTACAAAGCAGAAACAATTCTTGCAAAATACAAAAAGTTGTAAGAAAATCGAAAATAGTTCTTAAACAACATAAACTATTCTTAAAAATAGAAAAAATCCTTTACACAAATCCAAAATAGTTTTAACAGAATTAAAAATAGCTTCTGCAAAATATGAAATACTTGTCACAAAGCACGAAAATTCTAACAACACCGAAAGTACTTCTTACAGAATACAAGAAGTTCAAACAAATTCCAAAAATAGTTCTTAAAAAACAAAAATCATTCTTACGAAATACAAAAATATTTCAGACAAATCCAAAATAGTACTAACAGAATAAAAATTGTGTATTAAGTTGGAACTTTCAGAGTTAAATAAATGATTCTTGTATGCGCGATTCAAGAGTTTCTTTTTATGGCCAAATTAAACGAGATTTATATTCTTGTCACTCTTCGTTACCCCAATTTTTCAAAGTGGGTGTTTACAACTAAGGGGGAAACTGGCCTGACCAAAGAGTATTTATATTCTTGTCACCTTTCGTTCCCCCAATTTTTCAAAGTGGGTGTTTACAACTAACAGGAAACTGGCCCGACCAAAGAGTGTTTATATTCTTGTCACTTTTCGTTCCCCGAATTTTTCAAAGTGGGTGTTTACAACTAAGGGGGAAACTGGCCTGACCAAAGAGTATTTATATTCTTGTCACCTTTCGTTCCCCCAATTTTTCAAAGTGGGTGTTTACAACTAAGGGGGAAACTGGCCCAACCAAAGAGTATTTATATTCTTGTCACTTTTCGTTCCCCCAATTTTTCAAAGCGGGTGTTTACAACTAAGGGGAAACTGGCCCGACCAAAGAGTATTTATATTCTTGTCACTTTTCGTTCCCCCAATTTTTCAAAGCGGGTGTTTACAACTAAGGAGGAAACTGGCCCGACCAAAGAGTGTTTATATTCTTGTCACTTTTCGTTCCCCAGAATTTTTCAAAGTGGGTGTTTACAACTAAGGGGGAAACTGGCCTGGCCAAAGAATATTTATATTCTTGTCACCTTTCGTTCCCCCAATTTTTCAAAGTGGGTGTTTACAACTAAGGGGGAAACTGGCCCAACCAAAGAGTATTTATATTCTTTTCACTTTTCGTTCCCCCAATTTTTCAAAGTGGGAGTTTACAACTAAGGGGGAAACTGGCCCGACCAAAGAGTATTTATATTCTTGTCACTTTTCGTTCCCCCAATTTTTCAAAGCTGGTGTTTACAACTAAGGGGAAACTGGCCCGACCAAAGAGTATTTATATTCTTGTCACTTTTCGTTCCCCCAATTTTTCAAAGCGGGTGTTTACAACTAAGGAGGAAACTGGCCCGACCAAAGAGTATTTATATTCTTGTAACTTTTCGTTCCCCCAATTTTTCAAAGCGGGTGTTTACAACTAAGGGGGAAACTGGCCCGACCAAAGAGTATTTATATTCTTGTCACTTTTCGTTCCCCCAATTTTTCAAAGCGGGTGTTTACAACTAAGGGGAAACTGGCCCGACCAAAGAGTATTTATATTCTTGTCACTTTTCATTCCCCCAATTTTTCAAAGTGGGTGTTTACAACTAAGAGAAATGGCAGAAGGATGTATTAGCGAAGTTATAGTGGAGGGCGAGTTGCTAGCGAAAAACCCGTGTGGATGAGTTGAAATAAAAATTTTAATGAGAAATGACTGAAAAGTGTTTTGGGGGGTATGGGTTGATTGGCAGAAGGATGTATTAGCGAAGTTATAGTGGAGGGCGAGTTGCTAGCGAAAAACCCGTGTGGATGAGTTGAAATAAAAATTTTAATGAGAAATGACTGAAAAGTGTTTTGGGGAGATGGGTTGATTGGCAGAAGGATGTATTAGCGAAGTTAAAGTGGAGGGCGAGTTGCTAGCGAAAAATCTAAGCTACTAAGGGTTTTTGACCGTAAACTCTAGTTTTTTGTAAGAAAATTATGGAAAATACAATTCGTTGGTTCATAGGTGAAACTTAAGTCCAGGTATGGATCGAAAAATAAACTATTTCTGTAGAATCTGAGCTAATAAGGGTTTTTGACCATAAACTCTAGTTTCCTGTAAGAAAATTATGCAAAATACAATTCTCTCGTTCAAATGTGAAACTTAGGTCCATTCTCTGGTTCAAATGTGGAAAAGCCCGTGTGAATGAGTTGAAATAGAAATTTTTTAACAAGAAATGACTGAAAAGTGTTTTGGGGGAGATGGGTTGATTGGCAGAAGGATGTATTAGCGTAGTTATAGTGCAGGCCGAGCTGCTAGCGAAAAACCCGTGTGGATGAGTTGAAATAAAAAATTTTAACAAGAAATGGCTGAAAAGTGTTTTGGGGGAGATGGGTTGGTTGGCAGAAGGATGTATTAGCGAAGTTATAGTGGAGGGCAAGTTGCTAGTGAAAAATCTAAGCTAATAAGGGTTTTTGACCGTAAACTCTAGTTTTTTGTAAGAAAATTATGGAAAATACAATTTGTTGGTTCACAGGTGAAACTTAAGTCCAGGTATGGATCGAAAAATAAACTATTTCTGTAGAATCTGAGCTAATAAGGGTTTTTGACCATAAACTCTAGTTTCCTGTAAGAAAATTATGGAAAATACAATTCTCTCGTTCAAATGTGAAACTTAGGTCCATTCTCTGGTTCAAATGTGAAACTTAAGTTCAGTTTTGGATACTCATAATAATGAGGACTGATGGTTCTAGTTCAATATTTTTTTTTCATAAAAACAAACTATTTTTTTTAAACTTCGAAATTATTCAACTTTATTTTTTTTTGTACGTATCTTAAAATGACAAAAATGTCTAATAAAACGTCGGAGATGTAAGAAAAGGAATTTGCATACATCTATTGTCGGACACATGGGAACAAATTCTTTCTTGAATTCGCCTCCAGGATAAATAAAAAAAGACATTTCATTCAAGAAATTATGACGAAACTCTAAGTAAGCAACAAACTCTTTCTTGAAGTTACATCATGGATACACAATGCAGAAATTTCATGCAAAAAAGTGAGCAGTACGAAAACTCCACGCTTTCAACCAGACTGGTTTTTTAGGGACCAATCGGGAGAGATATGTAAAGTCGACATAGCTTTATTTCATTTTTTTAAGGTTCATTTAGACGAGGTTACGTGCGCGCACGTAACCTCGTCTAAATGAACCTTAAAAAAAATGAAATAAAGCTATGTCGACTTTACATATCTCTCCCAATTGGTCCCTAAAAAACCAGTCTGGTTGAAAGCGTGGAGTTTTCGTACTGCTCACTTTTTTGCAATGTGTAGGAACCAGTGGGGAATCCCCGCTCGTTTGGAAAGGTGCCAAGGAAAGGCATACAAATAGCATGTAGTTTCAAAACGTGTTTAATCACGTTTCTTGAATGAAGTATCTGTACTGTATATTCAAGAGGTGAAATCAATAAAGAGCTTGTTACTTACTTACAAATATTTTTTATAATTTCTTGAATGAAATTTCCGTATTGTGTGTATCCAAGAGTTGACTTCAAGAAAGAAATTGTTACTTACTGAGAATTTTTTCATAATTTCTTGAATTAAATTTCTACATCGCGTAGCTAAGTGAAAATTGTTTGTGATAAAGATAGAAAAAAAAGCTACTTACTTGCGATTTTTTCATAATTTCTTGAATTTAATTTCTACGTCGTATATCCAAGAGGTGAAATCAATGAAGAGTTTGTTACTTACTTACAAATATTTTCATAATTTCTTGAATGAAATTTCCGTATTGTGTATCCAAGAAATGACTTCAGGAAAGAAATTGTTACTTACTGAGAATTTTTTCATAATTTCTTGAATCAAATTTCTACATCGTGTATCTAAGTCATGAAATTCTTGAATGAAATTTCCGTATTGTCTATCTATGAGTTGACTTCAAGAAAGAAATTGTTACTTACTGAGAATTTTTCCTAATTTCTTGAATTAAATTTCTACATCGTGTAGCTGTGAAAATTGTTTTTGATAAAGAGAAAAAAAAAGTTACTTACTTGCGGTTTTTTCATAATTTCTTGAATGAAGTATCTGTACTGTATATCCAAGAGGTGAAAACAAAAAGAGTTTGTTACTTACTTACAAATATTTTCATAATTTCTTGAATGAAATTTCCGTATTGTGTATCCAAGAGTTGACTTCAAGAAAGAAATTGTTTTTTTTTTCATAATTTCTTAAATGAAATTTCCGTTTGTTTATCCAAGAGTTGACTTCAAGAAAGAAATTGTTTGTTACTTACTGAGAATTTTTCCTAATTTCTTGAATTAAATTTCTACATCGTGTAGCTAAGTGAAAATTGTTTTTGATAAAGAGAAAAAAAAAGTTACTTACTTGCGGTTTTTTCATAATTTCTTGAATGAAGTATCTGTACTGTATATCCAAGAGGTGAAAACAAAAAGAGTTTGTTACTTACTTACAAATATTTTCATAATTTCTTGAATGAAATTTCCGTATTGTGTATCCAAGAGTTGACTTCAAGAAAGAGATTGTTTTTTTTTCATAATTTCTTAAATGAAATTTCCGTTTGTTTATCCAAGAGTTGACTTCAAGAAAGAAATTGTTACTTACTGAGAATTTTTTCATAATTTCTTGAAATAAATTTCTACACCGTGTATCTAAGTCATGAAAACAATAAAGAGTTTGTTACTTACTTGGAATTTTGTCATAATTTCTCGAACGAAATGTCTTTTTGTTTATCCAGCAGGTGAATTCAAGAAAGAATTTGCTACTTACTTACAATTTTTTCATAATTTCTTTAATGAATTGTCTTTTTTATTTACCCAGGAGGCGAATTCAAGAAAGAATTTGCTACTTACTTAAAATTTTTGATAATTTCTTAAATAAAATTTCTGCATTGTGTATCCATGAGGTAACATGAGTGTGTGTTACCTATTTACAATTCCTTCATAATTTCTTGAATGAAATTTCAGTATTGTGTATCCAATAGGTGAAAACAATAAAGACTTTATTACTTACTTGCGATTTTATTATGATTTCTTGAATTAAATATCTGTATTGTGTCCAGGAAGCGAATTCAAGAAAGCTATTGTTACTTACTTACAATTTCTTCATAATTTAATGAAATGCATAAAACTATTCTAAAGAATAAAGACGGGTTAAGCTTAAAGATATTTATTGCTTAAACGTATTAACATATTTTTGAAAGAATTTGCTACTTACTTACAATTTTTGATAATTTCTTAAATGAAATTTCTGCATTGTGTATCCATGATGTAACTTCAAGAAAGAGTTTGTTGCTTACTTAGAGTTTCGTCATAATTTCTTGAATGAAATGTCTTTTTTTATTTATCCTGGAGGCGAATTCAAGAAAGAATTTGTTCCCATGTGTCCGACAATAGATGTATGCAAATTCCTTTTCTTACATCTCCGACGTTTTATTAGACATTTTTGTCATTTTAAGATACGTACAAAAAAAAATAAAGTTGAATAATTTCGAAGTTTAAAAAAATAGTTTGTTTTTATGAAAAAAAAATATTGAACTAGAACCATCAGTCCTCATTATTATGAGTATCCAAAACTGAACTTAAGTTTCACATTTGAACCAGAGAATTGACCTAAGTTTCACATTTGAACGAGAGAATTGTATTTTTCATAATTTTCTTACAGGAAACTAGAGTTTATGGTCAAAAACCCTTATTAGCTCAGATTCTACAGAAATAGTTTATTTTTCGATCCATACCTGGACTTAAGTTTCACCTGTGAACCAACAAATTGTATTTTCCATAATTTTCTTACAAAAAACTAGAGTTTACGGTCAAAAACCCTTATTAGCTTAGATTTTTCACTAGCAACTTGCCCTCCACTATAACTTCGCTAATACATCCTTCTGCCAACCAACCCATCTCCCCCAAAACACTTTTCAGCCATTTCTTGTTAAAATTTTTTATTTCAACTCATCCACACGGGTTTTTCGCTAGCAGCTCGGCCTGCACTATAACTACGCTAATACATCCTTCTGCCAATCAACCCATCTCCCCCAAAACACTTTTCAGTCATTTCTTGTTAAAAAATTTCTATTTCAACTCATTCACACGGGCTTTTCCACATTTGAACCAGAGAATGGACCTAAGTTTCACATTTGAACGAGAGAATTGTATTTTGCATAATTTTCTTACAGGAAACTAGAGTTTATGGTCAAAAACCCTTATTAGCTCAGATTCTACAGAAATAGTTTATTTTTCGATCCATACCTGGACTTAAGTTTCACCTATGAACCAACGAATTGTATTTTCCATAATTTTCTTACAAAAAACTAGAGTTTACGGTCAAAAACCCTTAGTAGCTTAGATTTTTTGCTAGCAACTCGCCCTCCACTTTAACTTCGCTAATACATCCTTCTGCCAATCAACCCATCTCCCCAAAACACTTTTCAGTCATTTCTCA
Organism: Artemia sinica; assembly: GCA_027921565.1. NCBI lineage: Eukaryota > Metazoa > Arthropoda > Branchiopoda > Anostraca > Artemiidae > Artemia > Artemia sinica. The sequence goes on from CM051272.1 coordinate 19,061,856, forward strand.
TTAAAATTTTTATTTCAACTCATCCACACGGGTTTTTCGCTAGCAACTCCCCTCCACTATAACTTCGCTAATACATCCTTCTGCCAATCAACCCATACCCCCCAAAACACTTTTCAGTCATTTCTCATTAAAATTTTTATTTCAACTCATCCACACGGGTTTTTCGCTAGCAACTCGCCCTCCACTATAACTTCGCTAATACATCCTTCTGCCATTTCTCTTAGTTGTAAACACCCACTTTGAAAAATTGGGGGAATGAAAAGTGACAAGAATATAAATACTCTTTGGTCGGGCCAGTTTCCCCTTAGTTGTAAACACCCGCTTTGAAAAATTGGGGGAACGAAAAGTGACAAGAATATAAATACTCTTTGGTCGGGCCAGTTTCCCCCTTAGTTGTAAACACCCGCTTTGAAAAATTGGGGGAACGAAAAGTTACAAGAATATAAATACTCTTTGGTCGGGCCAGTTTCCTCCTTAGTTGTAAACACCCGCTTTGAAAAATTGGGGGAACGAAAAGTGACAAGAATATAAATACTCTTTGGTCGGGCCAGTTTCCCCTTAGTTGTAAACACCCGCTTTGAAAAATTGGGGGAACGAAAAGTGACAAGAATATAAATACTCTTTGGTCGGGCCAGTTTCCCCCTTAGTTGTAAACTCCCACTTTGAAAAATTGGGGGAACGAAAAGTGAAAAGAATATAAATACTCTTTGGTTGGGCCAGTTTCCCCCTTAGTTGTAAACACCCACTTTGAAAAATTGGGGGAACGAAAGGTGACAAGAATATAAATATTCTTTGGCCAGGCCAGTTTCCCCCTTAGTTGTAAACACCCACTTTGAAAAATTCTGGGGAACGAAAAGTGACAAGAATATAAACACTCTTTGGTCGGGCCAGTTTCCTCCTTAGTTGTAAACACCCGCTTTGAAAAATTGGGGGAACGAAAAATGACAAGAATATAAATACTCTTTGGTCGGGCCAGTTTCCCCTTAGTTGTAAACACCCGCTTTGAAAAATTGGGGGAACGAAAAGTGACAAGAATATAAATACTCTTTGGTTGGGCCAGTTTCCCCCTTAGTTGTAAACACCCACTTTGAAAAATTGGGGGAACGAAAGGTGACAAGAATATAAATACTCTTTGGTCAGGCCAGTTTCCCCCTTAGTTGTAAACACCCACTTTGAAAAATTCGGGGAACGAAAAGTGACAAGAATATAAACACTCTTTGGTCGGGCCAGTTTCCTGTTAGTTGTAAACACCCACTTTGAAAAATTGGGGGAACAAAAAGTGACAAGAATATAAATATTCTTTGGTCGGGCCAGTTTCCCCCTTAGTTGTAAACACCCGCTTTGAAAAATTGGGGTAACGAAGAGTGACAAGAATATAAATCTCGTTTAATTTGGCCATAAAAAGAAACTCTTGAATCGCGCATACAAGAATCATTTATTTAACTCTGAAAGTTCCAACTTAATACACAATTTTTATTCTGTTAGTACTATTTTGGATTTTTCTAAAATATTTTTGTATTTCGTAAGAATGATTTTTGTTTTTTAAGAACTATTTTTGGAATTTGTTTGAACTTCTTGTATTCTGTAAGAAGTACTTTCGGTGTTGTTAGAATTTTCGTGCTTTGTGACAAGTATTTCATATTTTGCAGAAGCTATTTTTAATTCTGTTAAAACTATTTTGGATTTGTGTAAAGGATTTTTTCTATTTTTAAGAATAGTTTATGTTGTTTAAGAACTATTTTCGATTTTCTTACAACTTTTTGTATTTTGCAAGAATTGTTTCTGCTTTGTAAGAATTATTTTTGGAATAAGTTTGAATTTTTTTGTATGCTATAATAACTATTTGGGTTCTATTTTCACTTAAAATTTCCCCAGGAAAATTTCAGGCGCACAATTAGGCCTGGGATATTCTCCTAAGCCTACTTTCACTTGAGAAAGGTTTGTTTTTTATATTAGTATGTGATTGTTTTTCAAATCATTGGCGAAATCCCCCCTCCACTGAAAATTTTTCCTGGAAATCTCCCCCTCCCAACAGAAATATTCTCCCATGAAAAATTCCCCCGCGGAGAATTTCTTCTGCAGAAAATACCCCATCTCCCACAGAAAAACCCCCCCAGACGATGCCAACCCTGCGGAAGATTTCCCCCGTACAATTCCGCTGGGAGATCTCCACGTGTAAAATTGAGTCGCCAAAGAGAAAGTTCGACAAATCCTGGAAAGTACAATGAAATCTGGCAAAATCCCCTGTGTAAAATGTCCTCTGGAAGGTTTACCCCCGGGAACTTCCCTCCCTACGGAAAGTCCTTCCTGTGAAATATCGCCCCTGCGGAAAATCTCCCGCCCGCAACAAAAAAAAAAATCCGTAGGCTATACTTTCCAATGCTAACAATGGGCAAATTTCATACCTTACATTCTTAACCATCGCAATACATTTACGCTAATACCTCTTCGCAAAAAATTCGCAAATCTCGTAAACTAAAGAAGTAATTACATCACTGTTGTTAGCTCCATCATTAATCTCCAATAATGTAAATGCACCCCTCATTTTTTTCCTCTACTAATATCCTTGCAAATAAAAACTATTCTCTTTGAATTCAATTCTCTTACTAATATGTAATGTAAAGAAAACTAAAAAGATACACCTGTTTTTCCGACACGGACCTAACCTAAAAAAAAAAAAACTTGTTTATCATGAAATAGAAATTCAGTTAATTGTGCCAGAAAAAACTTGAAGCAGAACAGATTATAACCAACCTGTTTGCTACGGGCACGTACGCAAAGTATATACCTTCAAGCAAATTCCATATGATATTTCAAATTACTATACCTTCTATAGAAATGATACCTCTTTGCTAATGACCCTGGTAACCGTACAATGCATTGAAAACCTACACACATATCCATGCCTCAGGCGTAGGTTTGGCAGAACAGATTATAACCAACCTGTTTGGTACGGGCACGTACGCAAAGTATATACCTTCAAGCAAATTCCATATGATATTTCAAATTACTATACCATCTATAGAAACGGTACCTCTTTGCTAATGACCCTGGTAACCCCAATTCGTCCGAAACCTACCCGCAAACCTACACACATACCCGCTGCCTCAGGCGTAGGTTTGCGGGTAGGGTTCGGACGAATTGGGCGCTTACTACTCATATTCGAGAAATAAAAGTCATGTCATGTTGATGAGTCTATTACTTTCAACTTTTTTAGCGTTAAATCAAAAATTTCTATATCTTTTATGGCATATTTTATATTGGCAACACTGCTCGATGGTACCCTTGTATTATACAGAACACACTCGAGAAATAAAAGTCATGTCATGTTGATGAGTCTATTACTTTCAACTTTTTTAGCGTTAAATCTAAAATTTCTATCTCTTTTATTGCATATTTTATATTGACAACACTGCTCGATGGTACCTGTGTATTATACAGAACATACTTGAGAAATAAAAGTCATGTCATGTTGATGAGTCTATTACTTTCAACTTTTTTAGCGTTAAATCAAAAATTTCTATCTCTTTTATCGCATATTTTATATTGACAACACTGCTCGATGGTACCTGTGTATTATACAGAACATATTCGAGAAATAAAAGTCATGTCATGTTGATGAGTCTATTACTTTCAACTTTTTTAGCGTTAAATAAAAAATTTCTATCTCTTTTATTGCATATTTTATATTGACAACACTGCTCGATGGTACCCTTGTATTATACAGAACACACTTGAGAAGTAAAGCTATGTCATCTTGGTGAGTCTATTACTTTCAATTTTTTTAGCGTTAAGTCAAAAATTTCTATCTCTTTTATTGCATATTTTATATTGACAACACTGCTCGATGGTACCTGTGTATTATACAGAACATACTCAAGAAATAAAAGTCATGTCATGTTGATGAGTCTATTACTTTAAACTTTTTTAGATTTAAATCAAAATTTCTATCTCTTTTATGGCATATTTTATATTGACAACACTGCTCGATGGTACCCTTGTATTATACAGAACACACTCGAGAAGTAAAGCTATGTCATCTTGGTGAGTCTATTACTTTCAATTTTTTTAGCGTTAAGTCAAAAATTTCTATCTCTTTTATTGCATATTTAATATTGACAACACTGCTCGATGGTACCTGTGTATTATACAGAACATACTCGAGAAATAAAAGTCATTTCATTTTGATGAGTCTATTCCTTTCAACTTTTTTAGCGTTAAAACAAGAAATTTCTGTCTCTTTTATTGCATATTTTATATTCACAACACTGCTCGATGCTACCTGTGTATTATACAGAACATACTCGAGAAATAAAAGTCATGTCATTTTGATGAGTCTATTACTTTCAACTTTTTTAGCGTTAAAACAAAAAATTTCTATCTCTTTTATTGCATATTTTATATTGACAACACTGCTCGATGCTACCTGTGTATTATACAGAACATACTCGAGAAATAAAAGTCATGTCATTTTGATGAGTCTATTACTTTCAACTTTTTTAGCGTTAAAACAAGAAATTTCTGTCTCTTTTATTGCATATTTTATATTGACAACACTGCTCGATGGTACCTGTGTATTATACAGAACATACTCGAGAAATAAAAGTCATGTCATGTTGATGAGTCTATTACTTTCAACTTTTTTAGCGTTAAATCAAAAATTTCTATCTCTTTTATCACACATTCTATATTGACAACACTGCTCGATGGTACCTGTGTATTATACCGAACATACTCGAGAAATAAAAGTCATGTCCTGTTGATGAGTCTATTACTTTCAACTTTTTTAGCGTTAAATCCAAAATTTCTATATCTTTTATGGCATATTTTATATTGACAACACTGCTCGATGGTACCCTTGTATTATACAGAACACACTCGAGAAATAAAAGTCATGTCATGTTGATGAGTCTATTACTTTTAACTTTTTTAACGTTAAATCTAAAATTTCTATCTCTTTTATTGCATATTTTATATTGACAACACTGCTCGATGGTACCTGTGTATTATACAGAACATACTTGAGAAATAAAAGTCATGTCATGTTGATGAGTCTATTACTTTCAACTTTTTTAGCGTTAAATCAAAAATTTCTATCTCTTTTATCGCATATTTTATATTGACAACACTGCTCGATGATCCCTGTGTATTATACAGAACATATTCGAGAAATAAAAGTCATGTCATGTTGATGAGTCTATTACTTTCAACTTTTTTAGCGTTAAATAAAAAATTTCTATATCTTTTGTGGCATATTTTATATTGACAACACTGCTCGATGGTACCCTTGTATTATATAGAACACACTCGAAAAGTAAAGCTATGTCATCTTGGTGAGTCTATTACTTTCAATTTTTTTAGCGTTAAGTCAAAACTTTCCATCTCTTTTATTGCATATTTTATAATGACAACACTGCTCGATGGTACCTGTGTAATATACAGAACATACTCGAGAAATAAAAGTCATGTCGTGTTGATGAGTCTATTACTTTCAACTTTTTTAGCGTTAAATCAAAAATTTCTATCTCTCTTATCGCATATTTTTTATTGACAACACTGCTCAATGGTACCTGTGTATTGTGCAGAACATACTCGAAAAATAAAAGTCATGTCATGTTGATGAGTCTATTACTTTCAACTTTTTTAGCGTTAAATCAAAAATTTCTATCTCTTTTATCGCACATTTTATATTGACAACATTGCTCGATGGTACCTGTGTATTATACCGAACATACTCGAGAAATAAAAGTCATGTCATGTTGATGAATCTATTACTTATAACTTTTTTAGCGTTAAATCAAAAATTTCTATCTCTTTTATTGCATATTTTATATTGACAACACTGCTCGATGGTACCCTTGTATTATACAGAACACACTCGAGAAGTAAAGCTATGTCATCTTGGTGACTCTATTACTTTAAATTTTTTTAGCGTTAAGTCAAAAATTTCTATCTCTTTTATTGCATATTTTATATTGACAACACTGCTCGATGGTACCTGTATATTATACAGAACATACTCGAGAAATAAAAGTCATGTCATGTTGATGAGTCTATTACTTTCAACTTTTTTAGCGTTAAATAAAAAATTTCTATCTCTTTTACCGCACATTTTATATTGACAACACTGCTCGATGGTACCTGTGTATTATACAGAACATACTCGAGAAATATAAGTCATGTCATGTTGATGAGTCTATTACTTTCAATTTTTTTAGCGTTAAATCAAAAATTTCTATCTCTTTTATCGCACATTTTATATTGGCAACCCTGCTCGATGATACCTGTGTATTATACAGAACATACTCGAGAAATAAAAGTCAGGTCATGTTGATGAATCTATTACTTTCAACTTTTTTAGCGTTAAATCAAAAATTTCTATCTCTTTTATTGCATATTTTATATTGACAACACTGCTCGATGGTACCTGTGTATTGTACAGAACATACTCGAGAAATAAAAGTCATGTCATGTTGATGAGTCTATTACTTTCAACTATTTTAGCGTTAAATCAAAAATTTCTATCTCTTTTATTGCATATTTTATATTTACAACACTGCTCGATGGTACTTGTGTATTATACAGAACGTACTCGAGAAATAAAAGTCACGTCATGTTGATGAGTCTATTACTTTCAACTTTTTTAGCGTTAAATCAAAAATTTCTATCTCTTTTATCGCACATTTTATATTGACAACACTTCTCGATGGTACCTGTGTATTATACAGAACATACTCGAGAAATAAAAGTCATGTCATGTTGATGAATCTATTACTTTCAACTTTTTTAGCGTTAAATTAAAAATTTCTATCTCTTTTATTGCATATTTTATATTGACAACACTGCTCGATGGTACCCTTGTATTATACAGAACACACTTGAGAAGTAAAGCTATGTCATCTTGGTGAGTCTATTACTTTCAATTTTTTTAGCGTTAAGTCAAAAATTTCTATCTCTTTTATTGCATATTTAATATTGACAACACTGCTCGATGGTACCTGTGTATTATACAGAACATACTCGAGAAATAAAAGTCATGTCATTTTGATGAGTCTATTACTTTCAACTTTTTTAGCGTTAAAACAAGAAATTTCTGTCTCTTTTATTGCATATTTTATATTGACAACACTGCTCGATGCTACCTGTGTATTATACAGAACATACTCGAGAAATAAAAGTCATGTCATTTTGATGAGTCTATTACTTTCAACTTTTTTAGCGTTAAAACAAAAAATTTCTATCTCTTTTATTGCATATTTTATATTGACAACACTGCTCGATGGTACCTGTGTATTATACAGAACATACTCGAGTAATAAAAGTCATGTCATTTTGATGAGTCTATTACTTTCAACTTTTTTAGCGTTAAAACAAGAAATTTCTGTCTCTTTTATTGCATATTTTATATTGACAACACTGCTCGATGCTACCTGTGTATTATACAGAACATACTCGAGAAATAAAAGTCATGTCATGTTGATGAGTCTATTACTTTCAACTTTTTTAGCGTTAAATCAAAAATTTCTATCTCTTTTATCACACATTCTATATCGACAACACTGCTCGATGGTACCTGTGTATTATACCGAACATACTCGAGAAATAAAAGTCATGTCCTGTTGATGAGTCTATTACTTTCAACTTTTTTAGCGTTAAATCAAAAATTTCTATATCTTTTATGGCATATTTTATATTGACAACACTGCTCGATGGTACCCTTGTATTATACAGAACACACTCGAAAAGTAAAGCTATGTCATATTGGTGAGTCTATTACTTTCAATTTTTTTAGCGTTAAGTCAAAAATTTCTATCTCTTTTATTGCATATTTTATATTGACAACACTGCTCGATGGTACCTGTGTATTATACAGAACATACTCGAGAAATAAAAGTCATGTCATGTTGATGAGTCTATTACTTTCAACTTTTTTAGCTTTAAATCAAAATTTCTATCTCTTTTATGGCATATTTTATATTGACAACACTGCTCGATGGTACCTGTGTATTATACAGAACATACTCGAGAAATAAAAGTCATGTCATGTTGATGAGTCTATTACTTTCAACTTTTTTAGTGTTAAATAAAAAATTTATATCTCTTTTATTGCATATTTAATATTGACAACACTGCTCAATGCTACCTGTGTATTATACAGAGCATACTCGAGAAATAAAAGTCATGTCATGTTGATGAGTCTATTACTTTCAACTTTTTTAGCGTTAAATCAAAAATTTCTATATCTTTTATGGCATATTTTATATTGACAACACTGCTCGATGGTACCCTTGTATTACACAGAATACACTCGAGAAGTAAAGCTATGTCATCTTGGTGAGTCTATTACTTTCAATTTTTTTAGCGTTATGTCAAAAATTTCTATCTCTTTTATTGCATATTTAATATTGACAACACTGCTCGATGGTACCTGTGTATTATACAGAACATACTCGAGAAATAAAAGTCATGTCATTTTGATGAGTCTATTTTTTTCAACTTTTTTAGCGTTAAAACAAAAAATTTCTATCTCTTTTATTGCATATTTTATATTGACAACACTGCTCGATGGTACCTGTGTATTATACCGAACATACTCGAGAAATAAAAGTCATGTCCTGTTGATGAGTCTATTACTTTCAACTTTTTTAGCGTTAAATCAAAAATTTCTATATCTTTTATGGCATATTTTATATTGACAACACTGCTCGATGGTACCCTTGTATTATACAGAACACACTCGAAAAGTAAAGCTATGTCATATTGGTGAGTCTATTACTTTCAATTTTTTTAGCGTTAAGTCAAAAATTTCTATCTCTTTTATTGCATATTTTATATTGACAACACTGCTCGATGGTACCTGTGTATTATACAGAACATACTCGAGAAATAAAAGTCATGTCATTTTGATGAGTCTATTTTTTTCAACTTTTTTAGCGTTAAATCAAAAATTTCTATCTTTTTTATCGCATATTTTATATTGACAACACTGTTCGATGTTACTTGTACATTATACAGACCACAGTCGAGAAGTAAAGCCAAGTTATCTTGATGAGTCTATTACTTTCAACTTTTTAGCGTTAAGTCAAAAATATCTATCTCTTTAGAGTCCCGCTTAATATTCTAACATTTATGACATGTTTCAAAGCTTACATTCCAAGAAAGTCTGGTCAGTGCAAACAAGCATGATCAATATATACAAAGTCCCACATGCCATAGCAAATAAAACGGTATTTTGATTTTGAGATAGAAATTAAGTAAATTCAAATAAAAATCTCTAGAAAGTCTGGTCTGATGATGTCATAAGAGGCGCGTGGTTTTGTACTAATTGTATTTCTGACTCCCATGATTGGTCTAGAAATAACACTTTTACCCAAGACATTAAATCTCGTACAGGCTTTTACCAAGGACATTAAATCTCGTACAGCATCTCGTACCGGATTATAAGGGCTTCCCCTACATACAAAATTGTATATATATATATATATTTATATATATATATATATATATATATATATATATATATATATATATATATATATATATATATATATATATATATATATTATATATATATATATATATATATATATATATATATATATATATATATATATATATATATATATATATATTATATATATATATATATATATATATATATATATATATATATATATATATATATATATATATCTTTAAACTAAGTTCGAATTTTGTTCCAATTTTCTAAGAATGACCTCTGAATCACGAAGGATTTAATAAAAAGAAATAGCTTTTATGAAAGTACTAAAAAAAACTTTAGCGTAAAAAGCGAGGTTTTGACGAGGGGGTGAACTCCCTCATATACGTAATAATTTCTGCTCGATTTAAGTTTTAGTGTTGCTCCTTACTTTCAGTTGAAAAAACTTGTTTTTAATTTAATTTCAGATCGCTTTTAAAACGATGCTGGAAAATCCGGAAACCCTTTATGGAAAATTCTCTTCCCCCATGAACAACTCCTCCATGGAAATATCCTCCCACGCTACTTCTTCCTCCAAAACCCCTCAATAATAAAAATACCCTTTAAAACGTCTGTATATTTCCCAATAACCAATACTATATGTAAACAATTGGCAAAGTTCACAATTTGCCACCTTTCCCCTGGTGACTGTGAGGGTTTGTGAGGGGTATCAAAGACATAGTTATTAAATTGTTTGACTATGCTGGACAAAAAAGTTATATAAAAATTTTGATCTGGTGACTTTGGGGAAAAATGAGTGTGGGAGGGGGCCTAGTTGCCCTCCAATTTTTTGATGACTTAAAAGGAGCACTAAAACTTTTATTTTCCGTTCAAATGAGCGCTCTTGCGATATTTTAGAACAAATGGGTTGATACAATCACCCTTCTGAAATAAAAAAAAATAAAATAAATAAATAAACCCGCATCCGTGATCTTTCTTCTGGCTAAAAATACAAAATTCCGCATTTTTGCAGATAGGAGCTTGACACCTTTACAGTAGGGTTCTCTGATACTCTGAAACCAATGTTATAATTTTTATTAAGATTCTATGACTTTTAAGGGCGTTTCCCCCTTTTTTTAAAAACAATGCATATTTCTCAGGCTAGTAATTTTTGGTGGGTAAAACTAAAAATTTGCACTTTACTGAAAAAAATATAAATGTTTTTACTTTTATAATTTTAATGAATCAAATAATTTTAACATTTTGATTACTAAATATCAGTATATGTATATTAAACTGACAATGCGGATTCATTCGTATTTTTCCAGTAAAGTGCAAATTTTGTTCTAGCCTTGGGAAGGCATAGGGGTTTAGCGCCCAACTTATGTTAATTTTTGCTCGTTTTGAGTTTCACTCGGTTATTTATTGTAATTTCTGTTCGTTTTGGGTTTCATTTATTTTTCGATGCTGATTTGTGGTAGTTTCGAGCCTGGTAGATTATTTGATTTTATTTTTGCTCATTTTTTTTTAAATCGAGTTCTTTTCTTTTCTTTGAAAAACTTATTTTGTGTAAAAAGTTTTTTAATTAATTTCTGTTCGTTTTATATTGACAAAGTCTTTTCATGGAAAAAGAAAAAAACACTTTAAATCTTTTCGTTTTTTAAGACTTATAGTTTGGCCTGCTATTTGTATGCTGGAGAAAAATTTTCAGCAATTTTTAACAACATACACCATTTTAAAAATCAGGACACAAATAGTACTGTTTAACTTAGTTTCATACCTCATCTAGTTGACCTGAAATGGAAAACTTGATACCATTCGCAAATAAATCTGTTTACTTTCTTTGATAGCTCAGATACACTTACACTATTTTGATTTGGTTAACGTTTAAGAGCAGAAGTAGCCTCAAAAATTTGAACATAATACCCTCAGTCGTTCTTGGGATACTGCTGAGATGCCTTATTGGGAATTAGCATTATCACAGTGTATTTTTATTTAATCTTAAGGCAACATTTAGTTTTTAAACATAATGGGCCAATGGGAGGGTGGGAGTGGAAGGGGGATTAGTTGCCCTCCAATCACTTTCGACTATTAAAAAGGGCATCAATCCTTTTTATTTTCAATCGAATGAGCCCCTTTCGAAGTTCCCACGACAACTCCTTCGATACGAGATGCCCTGGTCTAAACAACAACACCAACAAAAAATATTACTAATCACTTTCGACCATTAAAAAGGGCACTAGCCTTTGAATTTCCAATCGAATTAGCCTTTTTTGAAGTTTCTATGACAACGCCTTCTATAAAAACCTTATATGCGCCCAGGGCATGACTTAAAACCCTTGCCCTGAGAGTTGTGGGGGAGTGTCCTTCTCAAAAACATATTTTCTATCTGGAAATCAACTAGCCTATGCTAAACAAAATGGAAATCTAAAAATTTTGATTGGATGTGTTTGGGTGAATGATGGACGTGGGGGAGGTTAGTTCCCCTCCAATCAGTTTCGACTATCAAAAAGGGCACTATCCCTTTGAATTTCTGGTCAGATGAGCCCCTTTTGAAGTTCCTATGACAATGCCTTCTATAAAAACCCTATACAACTCAGGATATAAATTAAAATCCTTGCCCTGAGGGTTGTTGGGGAGTGTCCTCCTCGAAAACATATTTTCTATCTGGAAATCAACTACGCTGAACAAAATGGCTATACCAAAATTTTGATTGGATGTGTTTGGGGGAATGATCTGCGTGGGGGAGAGGCTAGTTTCTCTCCAATCACTTTCGTTTATTAAGAAGGAAACTAGCCCTTTGAATTTCCAATCGAATGAGCCTGTTTTGAAGTTTCTACGACAACGATTTCTATAAAAACCTTATATGAGCCGAGGGCATGACTTAAAACCCTTGCCCTGAGAGTTGTGGGGGAGTGTCCTTCTCAAAAACATATTTTCTATCTGGAAATCAACTAGCCTATGCTAAACAAAATGGAAATCTAAAAATTTTGATTGGATGTGTTTGGGTGAATGATGGACGTGGGGGAGGTTAGTTCTCCTCCAATCAGTTTCGACTATCAAAAAGGGCACTATCCCTTTGAACTTCCGATCAGATGAGCCCCTTTCGAAGTTCCTATGACAAAACCTTCTATAAAAACCATATATACCCCAGGACAAAAATTAAAACCCTTGCCCTGAGGGTTGTTGGGGAGTGTCCTCCTCGAAAACATATTTTCTATCTGGAAATCAACTACGCTGAACAATATGGCTATACCAAAATTTTGATTTGATTTGTTTGGGGGGATGATCGGCGTGGGGGAGGGGCTAGTTTCTCTCCAATCAATTTCGTTTATTAAGAAGGGAATTAGCCCTTTGAATTTCCAATCGAATGAGCCTGTTTTGAAGTATCTACGATAACGATTTCTTATAAATCCTTATATGCCCCCAGGGCATAACTTAAAACCCTTGCCCTGAGGGTGTTGGGGGAGTGTCTTCTGGGGGAGTGTCCTATTAAAAAACATATTTTCTATCCGGAAATCAACTAGCCTACGCTGAACAAAACGGCTACCTAAAAATTCTGATTAAATGTGTTGGGGGAATGATGGGCGTTTAGGGTGGGGGGCTAGTTGGCCTCCAATCACTTTCAACTATAAAAAATGGCACTAGCCCTTTGAATTACCAATCGAATGAGCCTGTTTTGAAGTTTCTACGACAACGTCTTCGATAAAAACCTTATATGCCCCAGGGCATAACTTAAAACCTTTGCCCTGAAGGCTGTGGGGGAGTGTCCTCCTCAAAAATGTATTTTCTATCTGGAAATCAACTACGCTGAACAAAAAAATTCTCTCAAAATTTTGATTGGATGTGTTTGAGGAAATGATGGGCGTGGGGGGGGGGGCTAGTTGCCCTCTAATCCCTTTAGACTTTTAAAAAGGGCACTAGCCCTTTGAATTTCTAATCAAATGAGCCTGTTTTGAAGTTTCTACGACAATGCATTCTATAAAAACCTTATATGCCCCCAGGGCGTAAATTAAAACCTTTACCCTGAGGGTTGCGGGGGAGTGTCCTCCTCAAAAACATATTTTCTATCTGGAAATTAGCTACGCTGAACAAAATGGCTATCCCACAATTTTGATTGGATGTGTTTGGGGGAATGATGGGCGAGGGGGGGGGAGCTAGTTGCCCTCCAACCACTTTCGACTATTAAAAAGGGCAAACGCCCTTTGAATTTCCAATCGAATATGCCTGTTTTGAAGTTTCTACGACAACGCCTTCTATAGCAACCTTATATGCCCCCAGGGCATAACTTAAAACCCTTGCCCCGAGAGTTGTGGGGGAGTGTCTTCCTCAAAAAGATATTTTACATCTGGAAATCAGCTACGCTGACAAAATACCTATATCAAAATTTTTATTGGATGTGTTTGGGGGATTGATGGGCGTGGGGGGGGGATGGCTAGTTGCCCTCCAATCACTTTCGACTCTTAAAAAGGGCACTAGCCCTTTGAAATTCCAATCGAATGAGCCTGTTTTGAAGTTTCTACGACAACGCTTTCTATAAAAGCCTTATATGCATGCCCCCAGGGCATAACTTAAAATCTTTGCCCTGAGGGTTGTGGGGGAGTGTCCTCTTCAAAAAAATATTTCCTATCTCGAAATCAACTACGCTGAAAAAAATGGCTATCTCACAATTTTGATTGGATGTGTTAGGGGGAATAATGAGCGTGGGGGGGGGGGGCTAATCACCCTCCAATCACTTTTGACTATTAAAAAGGGCACTAGCCCTTTGAATTTCCAATCGAATGAACCTGTTTTGAAGTTTCTACGACTACGCGTTCTATTAAAACCTTATATGCCCCCAGGACATAACTTAAAACCTTTGCCCTGAGGGTTGTGGGGGAGTCTCCTCCTCAAAAACACATTTTCTATCTCGAAATCAACTACGATGAACAAAATGGCTATCCCAAAATTTTGATTGGATATGTTTGGGGGAATTATTGGTGTAAGGGGGGGGGGCGAGTTGCCCTCCAATCACTTTCGACTATTAAAAAGGGCACTAGAACTCTCGACTTCTAATCGAATGAGCCCCTTTTGAAGTCTCTACGACGACCCTTTCTATATGAATTGCCCTGTTTTAAAGAAAAGAAAATAATAAACTGTACATTGTCAACATTGATCTTATATTCCCTCAGGGCATAACTTAAAACCCTTGCCCTGAGGGTTTTTTTTTGGGGGGGGTTGACCAAAAGATATTTTCCATCTGGAAATCAACTACGCTGAACAAAATGGCTAACTCAAAATTCTGATTGGATGTGTTTGGGGGAATGACGGGCGTGGGGAGGGGGATTTTGTTGCCCTCCAATCAATTTCGACTATTAAAAAGGGCACTAGCCACTCAAATTTTCAATAGAATGAGCCCTTTTCGAAGTTTCTACGACAACTCCTTCAATACGAAGTGCCCGGGTATGGAGAAAAAAAATAAGACATTGTGCCTACATCGTTCTTTACTTAGGCAGCGCTAGCGCGCTGCCTATGATGGGTGGAACCAAAACACAACTGTCAAGCCATAAAGCCATAATTGCCTCTACTTTTCCCTCCCCAACATGAAAAATGAATAAAGCATCAATAGCCGCTGCGCTATTGGTATTCTCCTCGATTGTGTTATTTTAGAATAGAGCTTGCCTATCTCTTTTTTGTCCTCCAGAGGCAACGCTCTAGCGTTGCTGGCAGTAAAGAGCAATCAGCCTTCACTGTATTATTTATTTATTTATTTCAGAAGCATTTTTTATGGATGGGGTTGTCGTAGAAACTTCGGGTGGGGCTCATTTTGGAATGTTGAGGGTGGTATTAAGCTTAACGAAAGGACAGTGTGTGTATGCACATTGAGAATAGGGTATGTCTCTAATATCCCAGAAAAAACTGTGGGAGATAAATTTAAACCCTCTAAGAATTTCGTGGGGGATATAAAGTTAAATCAAAATACACTAATCGCATTCAGGTTGTCAAATTGGCTCACGGGTAATATCACAGGCCAGGAACAGGAGTAGTGACCGCTCTTTAGATTACAGGGGGCCCTATCCCTTTAAATCCCAGTCCCGACACTTTTTTCGACTACTTCAAGCCACAGGTGTTTGTTAGGTCATAGAGAATGTTTTCTATGAGATTCAGGTGTTAATTACGTAACTGGGAATGTTTTCTAAACGATGCATGTACATGTTACCTAATAGGGAATGTTTTTTATAAGATACAGGTGTTAATTACGTAAATGGAGTTGAGGGTGACATAATATTGCCTGACTAGATGGATCAAATGATTTTCTTCAGTATTATTTCAGCATCGGAAGGATAGACATCTACATCTAATTTTAAAAAATCATGATGAAATGTTCCATGAAGACGTGTGCACATGATAAAGTTGTAGTAGCAATGAATGCTGACAAAGGGAAATATTTGAATTATAAAACAAGTTCTAATGGTGATCCTATTGAAAATATATGTGTGCGTTGTCTAGACAGTATGGAGTTAAATTTCTTTGGAGTACCGAGAAAACTCAAGCATTATAGAGGTAGATAGGTGAGAGTACCACCTCCACAGGAGTTAGTCTTGAAAGAGAACGCAAACCTATAACTTTTATTTGATGATGAAGGCCAACTTCTTGCTGATAGTAAAACATTACCAGTGGATAGATCTTATCACTATCCTCTTATTCTTACCATTCAACAAAAGGTAAAAAGTGGACGAATGTACCCCCGCAACGTCACGCAACATATGTTATCTAGATGCCGAAACTGTTATCTATGTAAAAATAATATGATAATAACAGAGAAACTGCAAGAAAAAAAAAATAGGCACTAACAGACTTTATCTGCAAGGAAATTAAAAGTGAATTGATGAAAAACAACCCCCAAAGAAATGTTACTAGCATCAATGATACTTTACCCACGGAAACATTTATTGAACCATGGATCAATCTATAAAAAGGAGCAAGTTTGTTACTAGCTTGTTACTACAAGTTTGTAGAATCATTGTTTTTCTACAATTGGTTATGAGAGTGTCAGTATTAAAACTGAATAAAGTGGACAGACACAAAAATTATAGGAAATCTTGTTACTTTGGAAAAATGGTTATTTTTAGATGATTATTGTCAAAGATTATCAGTACAGAAGAGAATCTTCACTAAGAGAATTATTGATAATATAATGAGAAATGTGTCCCTGTCTTTGGATTATTGTCTGAGACTTATGTGTCGTTGTGCCAAGGCATTTACTCAAATTATAAATATATTAATTGAAACAAAACGAAATGATATTGGACATATGTTTGAATATTACCCAGAGTTTCAGCTATTCCTCCCATTTCTATAGAGATCCAATAAGCAATCAGTATAAGTGACTAGTGATAGCAAAGAAAGTTTATTTTCGCCAGTCAGTTTATTTTTGGAAGTGATACAATCAACATCAAACATTTTTTTTATACATTTCTATTATGTTTTTCAATGTATTGAGCAGCTGTTCATCCTGTGAGACTTGTACTTTTGTTGATGACTATAATGAAAAGCACAGATTATGCAATCCATGTATATTACTCAGGGGATATGCTGTGCAAATTAAAGGCTGCAATTCCTGTCTTGAAGAGATTTGTGACTCTCCTGCTAGAGGTTTCCTCTGTTCCAATTGTCACTGTAATTAATGTGACCAATGGGAACCTACATACCCTTGTATGATTGCAAAAAAACTAGACGTGATTTCAGCTCATTCTTAAGACACTGGTATCGTCGTGGTTTTAAATTGTTTTGGGAAGAAGAACCTGGTCTAAGCTTCAATTGCTGGATTAACAAAAGAGTCTGGGTTTTACAACATCGCTGTCAAGATACCAGCTACTATTATTATAAACCTACTGACTTTTATTTGACTATGACAAAAACTCATCCTTCATAGAAGAATTATCTGTGCGACGTTGCTTCAAAAAGCAAATTGAAAACACGTGAATTTTATAATATGAATCAGAATAGTATTATTGACTTTACGAAGATATATAATTAAATGAAGTTAAATCATATTGTAGAAAATATGACATTGACTTTGCATGTCTAGATGAATACAAGGTGAATCCTGACAAGCTGCCACCACTTATCATTAACAATGGTTACCTATACGTGGAATAACAAATCTAAAGAACACAGAGTTTCGTACTTACAAGTTTTATTAATAAACAAATTTATAAGCACTTTTAAAGAATTTTCCTCTAAGGGTGCTGAAATTTTATATTATACAGGTAGGAAAGAGTAATTTCAGCTAGAAAGTTGTTCATTCGAGGATTATCACCATATATTCTAAGAAATTCAATGTAAATATTATATACGACATCAAAAAATAAAATATAATAGTGTATAAAACCCATAGCTCTTGGTTGATAAATATTGTACTCACTTCCAATTTTGAGTAAAAGATTTTCCAATTTGCTCAAGAAAGTTTTTAATCTGAGGTGTGTAAAATGTATACGGTAGGCCAAGAGGACCCAAAAATTTAATATTCTTCGCTTTTTGAAAGATCCATAGCCAATGCCCCGTATTTACACTTGCTGGGCTACTGTTAACAATAATAAGGGTATTGTTAACGCTTTGAATATGATCGTAAAATTTCCAGGGTATGTAATAAGATTTGTTTTTGGACATGTAAGAATCCAAATTGAATACATTGATTCTTTGATTTGTGTTCATGGTGCCAAGTCTAATAGAACACTGTCATCTGGGGTAATTTCCCAATAGGTTTCAAATTTATTTAGTGAGATTAATGGTACACTGTCTTCCATTGGTTCGGTAAAGGTAAACTCTAAACGTACAGTACCCGTTCGGACAATACCCACATTTTGAGTACCGGACAAATCCAATACAATGATACAATGAGTTTTTGCAAACATTTCTTCGGTTATACCATTTCCAAATAATTGTGAATCTCGGTCTAAGGATATAATTTTTAAAGTGGAAGTCTATTTACTTTACATACAAAAGACGAATCCATACATTTCAACTTTATTTGGAGAATTTATCCATGATCCATTGGCACTGGCACTTCTTATAAAATCCAAAGCAAGTTTTGAAGGGATTTCACCATTGATAAATGATGAATTAGTGTAGGTACGTGTACCCGTAGCATTATGTTGCTGATTCGAGATTGTATAAGGAACGAGCAGTTTGATTTTATTTTCACTAGCTCTTCATTTCTAAATTGCCAAATCAACAGAACTCATAACTTGTTGTTTTCGTACATGAAGAATTGCCGAGGTCAGAGAGACTATCACATATAGTGCAGTGCCAACTACTTTTCGCAAAATACAATTGGATGGAGCAAGATATAGCTTTATACGAATCTTAACATTGGGAAGCAACTTTTTTTGTAATTAAACATCTCATACTTTATTTTCCTAACCAAGTGTACATCTTTAGTTTTAACACCTCTAAGTATATTGCTAGCGACATAGTCCGTTTTATATTCATATCGAATAGCAATACCTCTCAAAAGCGTATAGGACATTGGAGTCATCTACATGAATTGTATATGAATTGCATAATTTGGAAGATTGTTGCTTGTGCTCACCAATTTTCCATTTATGTAGAAACTGATTTGTCTAAACAAATTGTGTAGTACATAATTTTCATAGGACAATCCCTTGGCTGCACTTGTTTTTTTATTGTTAGATTTTTTTTTCAATGACATTTAAATCTATAAATTTGGAAGTAAAATCTATGAAATAATCTTAAGTGGAATAAATTTTAAAATATAAATTCTCGGAGAGCGGTTGTTGTGGGTAAAATTTTTCATAGTAACAAGGTATTACGCTCACATTAACATTTTTCACACTGAAAAGATTTACAGGGTGGGCGGAAAGTAACTCCCTATTTTAAATTACTTATAAATTGTATATAATTTGTTACTGCTTTGTCATATTTTTATGATTAATTCTCTCAAAGGGTACAATTTTATTGATAGTTTTGTTTTTGATTTCATATAAAACTGTAACATGGCTCAGCAGTTAACACTTCAGGAGCGTGCCCAGCTGGCGTCACGATATGAATTTTGCCAATCTGTCGTACGAGTTCAACGATGGTGGCGGACTATTCATGGACCACGTGCCCAAGTGGATCCAAAAACAATAAGAAACTGTCACGCGAAGCTCATGACCACAGGATCTGTGGTAGATGTTCGCATAAGTGGACGCCCTTCGACATCCACGACCCAGGAGACAGTGCACGCAATCCAAGCAATGTTCCAGCGTAGTCCAGGAAAGTCAACTCGCCAGGCAGCTCGGGAAAGTGGACTCACCCGCTACACAGTGCGAACTGTGCTCAAGAAAGAGTTGAACTGGCGTGCGTGGAAGCCGCACTACTGCCAATCACTCTCGGATGAGGACTGTGACATTCGCATGGAGTTCGGAGAAATCATGCTGGCTTGGCATGAAGAGTGGCCCCATCTCTTCCGCAACATCCTCTGGATTGATGAGGCTGTGTTTCACGTCGGAGGCTTTGTCAACCGTCACAATTTCCACTACAGGGAAGGAGAGGATCCTATGATGACAGTTGAAAAATAGCAAAATCGACCCAAAGTAACGGTGTGGTGTGGTATCACCTCAGATCAGGTTGTGGGCCCATTTCTTCTGCGCAACACCATGAATGCTGAACGATACCTTGATATGTTGCGTGATAGAGTCTGGCCAGTTGTCAGCACATGGGAGAACATCGACGAGTTGATATTTATGCAAGATGGCGCCCCACCACACTTTGCTCTTGTTGTCCGCGAATGGCTGGATGCTCGCTTTCCGGGGCGTTGGTTGGGACGTCGTGGTCCACATGAATGGCCATCCAGGAGCCCGGATTTGACACCCTGCGACTTTTTTCTTTGGGGTTGGGTAAAGGAAGAAGTCTACCGCTCCAAACCAAAGACACTCGAAGAACTGGAGGATCGAATTAAGGGAGTCATGTCCACCATCCCAGCGGAGTTTCTGAGAAAGTCAGTGGATGCCATTCCTGAACGTTTGCAACAGCTGGTGGAAAGATCTGGGGCACATATTGAATTTTAGAGATAACTTACCATTTATGACTACCTTGTATGATTAATTTTTTTGAGAATAAATAAATATAATGTACATTGTTTTATTAATCAAAATAAGGAGTTACTTTCCGCCCACCCTGTAGAGATGAGTTGACTGAAGGATGATATTCTTTATGTGGGAAATATGCCATTTCTAGGAAAAGAAATCCTTTTTCGATCGAACAATTTTTACTGTTAGCTTCTTTTTCTTCTTTGACAAGAACGATGTTCTACTCTTCCAACCTGAGTTGAGACTTATGAGCCAAGCGGTGTTTCTTGCCCTTTTTAAACCTTTTCCGTTTAGTCATGATTTCAATTGCTCGTAGAGGGTTCGCGCGCAAGGAGTGAAAAACTTTCTTAAAAAACATTCCCAGAGTCCTAATCCTTTAGTGTAAAGGACGCAAAATCTGTGAAAACCGGTGCAATATATTTTTTGGCCAGGGGTAATACACAGCCAAATAACTTAGCAAACCGATTGCTGAGAAAGTAACCGGACATTGATAAACGACCATTGTAATAGTCCATTCCATGACCAAATTGTTCTGACTCAACAGTAGTACCATAGCAATCAGTACCAGGACAAACAAAAGTATTTTTTTTAGCTGGCTCACTGAATGGGTCGAAAATGACATGTAATGACAGCAAAACGAAATTGGATGGAGCAAGCGTCAATTTTATATCCACTTTAATATTTGGTGGTAGCCATTGGGGCATATTAACTATCTCATGAAATATTTTTCCAAGTAGATGTAATTCACTAGTTGTAGCATTTTGAAGTGCATCTTTACTATCAGTATCTGTAATAAATTAAGTAATCAGAGGGTCAACCAGCCTCCTTACCCTAAATAAGTTAATAAGTTACTAAATAAGTAAACAACTTCATTAATCTAAAAGTGAGCAAAAATAGAATCCAATAATATTCAAAGCGTAAAACTAACACAAATCAGCATCAATAAATAAATGAACCGAGTCAAACTCAAAGCGAGCAGAAACTAACATGAGTAAGGGTCACAACCCCTATCCCTTCTCAAGGCCAGGACATTATTTGTATTTAATGGAAAAAATACTAATAAATGTGCATTGTCAGTTTAGTATACATATGGTGATATTTATCCCTTAAAATCCTTATAATTTTTGATTTATTTACGTTATAAAAGTGAAAACATTAAAAAAAAAAAAAAAAATTTACAATTTGCATGTAAGTGCAAATTATGTGTCTTCGTTGTCCCCACGAATTTTTATTTTATTTTTTATTTTTTATTTACTTTTTTTTTGCGGGCCGTCTTTCATTTTCTTTTTGTTATTGGAACCCATTATGGCGATGCAGTTAAACCACAGGCACTGTTTGAACAATATTTGTGAAAATAGCTTATAACAAAACTTTAAATTCAGTTACAACCATAAAAAGGAGAGGCCAAAGCCAAAATTGACACAAATTGGGAACTTAGTTTTCAAAGGAATTCCTTATCTTCAGTTTCTTGACAAAACTTTTGTAATCTTAGGCTACATAATAGTCAGTGATCCAAGCCTCGCTATGGTTCAAAAAA
The DNA here is from genome assembly GCA_027921565.1 of Artemia sinica. Lineage (NCBI taxonomy): Eukaryota > Metazoa > Arthropoda > Branchiopoda > Anostraca > Artemiidae > Artemia > Artemia sinica. The sequence goes on from CM051272.1 coordinate 19,083,907, forward strand.
GGGAAGGGGTGGCTGCAGTTAGCTGCAGTTGGTTTGAGGGTGGATTCTCGGGTAATCGGGGACGCTGATAATGAATATTGGGGTGCACAAGTTCGCACGCGTGTAGAACATTGTCATTGTAGCTTATAAAATCAAATTACCGCTCTTGATTTTTTTACATGGTAAAATAAACTGAAAACCTTATAAACTTGAAATATTCTGAATTCTAAGAACAAGTACTTTCACCTTGTTTTGTTTTATTTTCCCCACAACCTTTATTTTCTTAGTTAATCCCCATTTAATTTTGAAAACAAGGTTTTTCAATATACTTTTTCTTAGTTTTTTCGGTTTTTCAAAAATTTTTGCACACAAAAGTCTATTTTTTATGCTTTATTTGAATACTGGTCGTAATTACGGGCCAGACCAATGGCCTCTTTTTCAAAAAATATTAATTCTTGAGCAACTATTTATTTTTTCTAAATAACGTCACAGCTTTCAGAAATTAGCCTACAAGGACCAAGTTTTTAATTTATTAGAGCTGTTAAAAAAAAAAAAATGACAATGAACCAAACTGTATATAATTCGAACCGTCAGAATGTCTTTTACACGCTGTCAATAAAGATTAAGTCGATACCTGAATCTGCAAGAATTTATAATCGTTTGAACAACAAAATTCCCCCTCCCCCCAAAAAAGAAAATTTTCTAAATAGTTGCGTTTTACTCGAATTATCTTCAACATTTTGAAATATTTTTATCTCACCAAACGATATATCATTCTTGTTTGAATCAAATCCTGTATTTATATTTTATACATCTAATATTTTTAACCAGGAAAAAAAACAACAGGTTTCTCGTTCTTCGATCGCATGCACAAATTTGGTTTCCATAGCAATAAAAAAAACCTGAGCATATTATATATCGGGTTTTCGTTGCATAAAGTAGCGAAAGTTACTTTATGTAAACTAGCTAAAGATAAAGATTCCGGCAACAACGATTTTAGGGGGGTGTCAGGTGTCTTGCGTGAGGTACACCATATTTTCTAGCCTAGTAATGTTGTTTTATTGTTGTGTTTTCATTGTCGGGTTTTCATTCTTGTGTTACAATTGTTGGGTTCTCTTCTAAAATTCAGTTTGTTCCGTTTTCCGTTTCCCTCCGACTGAGGGTTCCACAACTTGGGACTGATGTACATTCCATGTTCAAATTAATCCAGATTTATTCTCGGATTTTTACTTTTATTGCAAATTTTTGTGATGAATTCTGATTTTTAATGATGATTTATTCTATACGGGTTGCTCGTCAACGTCTCCTGCAGACTTTGGAAGAACTGTTGATGTAACTGGTGTGTCGAGCGGAGGTTTCGAGAGGATTCCTCGGAAAAGAGCTCTACAAATGGTAACCGGCAACCCTCTTGGCACTCAAACTAGTGAACATGCCTGGAAGGTTAAAATTCCCAGGAAAACGCGACGTTGTGACTCCGCTTCCTTACTTTCTTTTTTTGAAAGTACGAGACTCCGATGCTATTCTTGGTGCCGAACCTTGACCTCTGCAGGACGCTTTATAGGTTGTGTCTTGGAAAGCCTATAACGCAAGAATCGTTCCTTTCCGGTGAAGCGAAACCACCGTAGGTTACTTACCCTTGCCTCCCTATTCACAAACATCCTCTGAAGTTGTAGCTTCTGCCATTAGCATCTGTCAAAAACAGCACCGAAGTTTGGAAACAAGTGCACAGTCATCAATCGGGGTCTAGCTGTTTATGTAATAAGCTATGGCCTTCGAAAGTCCCAGCCCGAAAAATTCTCTAATCTAGTTCTCTTATTGGGCGGTTTTCATAAGCTCATGAACTATTTGAAAGCGGTTGGATCTCTCATGGATGGAGCAGTACTAAAAGAAGTTATTGTTGAGACAGAGATTCTCACGGAAGGTACTCCGAATAAGGTCCTTTCAGGAAAGAACATATACCAGGCACTCCATGCTCACTTACAGGTCTACAAAGGAATGAACGCACTCTGGTGGGATACATTTGAGAATTGGCTTGAAACATCCTGCTTCGTTTTAGTCCCTTCTACAGTCGAGAAACTTCGAATTCTGAGTGATGCAATTGAACGCTTCAAATGTGAAACTAGTTCTGAAGCAAGTATACAGATAGGAGATGCGTCGGACAGTATTGCTCCACTTTTCTTGAAATACAACAAGTCCAGATCTACCATAAGGAATCATAGCCTCTGGATCAAATATTTAGATCTTATCCGTGCCGGTAACGATTATCCTTATGCTGAAAGAGCTGCGGATTTGGGATCACACTTAAACGCCGCAAAAGAGATTATTCCGATTTTCTTTGTATTTGGACACCATAAATAAGCCGCAGCTACACTTAACATCACTCAGACGAAACATCTCCGAAGAATTGAAAGACTTCACTGGACTGACTTCGTTAGCAACCAGACTCTCCTGTCACGTACGGCTCAAACTCCTTTCTCGACGCAGTTCACCCAGCGTACTGTTCGGTGGTACGGCCACCTCCTTCGCATGCAACGCGACGCCCCAGCACGAGTCTCATTCGACTTCGACCCCACCCTACACGGATGGAAGCGACCCAGAGGACGCCCACCCCCTAGGTGGAAAGACAAAGCCGAGAAATCCTCACCCAAGCCCACATCCCGGTGGAAGAAGCTGTGATCCTGGCAAGCGATAGGTCAACCTGGAGGCGCCTAGTCTCCTCGTTCTCTACGCCGAACCCTCGGCAGGAGTCTTAAGTCAAGTTAAGTAAGTCAATTTCTTTGTAAGAAAAATAACAACGCTGTTTTGCAGCACTGCATGCGATCTGCCTTTAGAGTCGACTCTGAATCCGGACATCAAAGGTCATCGAGGATTTTCTGGTATCGTTGGTGCGACAGCGAATGAAAATACCAGCGATCGATATCTGGCTACTCTCTCCTTACTTGCAGCAGTCACCAGAACGCTGAAAGCAAACCTGAATATGGATGACAAAGTAATGAAGTATCATGAAGATACCACTGCGCTTACGAATTTCACAATAAAAGGCAGAAATCGGGTTATGGATTTGGTAGAGTTGTTCGGAAACCCATTCAAGACGACAAAAACAGAGCTGCACAACTTTATGACAGGGGATACAGCTCCAGAAGCCGTAGCAAATAGTCTTCTGAACCTCCGAGAAACTGGATACGAAGCCAAGATCTCGTATCTTGAAGGAATATCCACGAAAGTAAAAGTTGAAATAGTACAAAATTTTGCCCCTGTTGCCAAAAAAGGAAAAAAGAAAGAGCCACAAAAAAAAAACATTTTTGGAAAACTGAGCTGCTTAAACCAGCTCTGCGTCTTGCAAATTCAACACAAACTTCGTCCCTCTGTGAGCTGCTGAAATACGAGCTACAGCCATATCCGGCCTCACTTGCAGTATTATCATCAAGTCGTAGGGAGCCTCAGCTACACACTGGTACGAAGCCAAAAACCTTGAACTACAATCTGCCACATTTTGGCTTGCTGTCATGGCCAAAAATGATTCCACACACGCTTTTTGAAGACTCTCCTCGATCAGACTATATAGTCGATGTCATGAGTGTCATAATATGTTATCGGTCAGAACAAAATGAGACGCTAGCAGGTTTTTGAATAAGAGTTTACGATGGGACTCTTAGGAACCCGTGAAACGGTAGAACCCGTGATAACTACTTGTTTAACCTCAAAGAAGCATCTGGCTATCGAGAAAGAAGAGGAGAACCTAGAGGAAATATTTTCAGCCCGTTCACTTCCTCCAGCAAAGTTGCAACACTCTGGGACGGGATTATCAGTAGTCGCTCAGCCAAAGGTCGACTCTTTAAAGCTCTTTTTGAGGTCTGGGAGTACAAAATTTCGACCCGTCTGATGGTTAATCAGACGGGTCGTTGAAGGTTTCGCTGAAGGTTTCGAGAGTCGAAATGCAGCTGTTATCGTTACGCCCCATGGAAGCTCTGTTGATGAAGATCTCTCGTCATGCCATGAGGAAGCAGACACTCCAGCGTTATACCACACAGCAGTTGCCGCAAGACGAAAGAGCACATTTGTGGTAATACAAGCCAATAATACTGATATCGTCTTACTAGCTGAATATTCTTGCCAGTATCTTGCTAGTCTCGGCCTCAATAAGCTCTGGGTTAAGTTTTCGTCTTACTGCATACCTATTCATGCTGCAGCACAAAAACTAGGAGTAACATTTTGCAACGCCTGGCCACTTATCCACAGCTTGAGTGGATGTGACACCACAAGCTTTCTGTATGGAATTGGAAAGGTCCGCTTTTTTTGAGCTGCAAAGTCTTCAGAAACTTGGTTGGGGTCTTTAGGTGATGAAGTTTGAGCCCTTGTAGAGAAGCCATCATCTTTGCAAAGTGATGGTTTAGTCAACGTCTGTAAGCAGCTTGTGGTTACAGTGTAGGGTAGAAGTGCGACTAACTTCAATAGTCTGGATGATCTTCGAGCACATTTGTACCCAAGATTGAAGGATTTGTGGTGTTTACCACCAACTGATATCTCATTTCTGCTTCATTTGAAAAGGTGCATGTTCCAGTCACTGATTTGGCTCCAAGGCCACAAGCCCTGTATTGATTTACGTCAGGCTGCCGATATGGGCTGGAGAATTGAAGATCATGATCTGAAACCAGGCCTAGTTTCTTCTATGCTGCATTGGCTTGCATCGCTTTCTTTTTGCAACTGTGACAAGACGAGGTGTGGCTCGCACTGCAAATGCTCCAAAACAGGTTTCTGTGACAGCGCATGCAAGTGTAGAGCTGTCCCCCAAAAATACCTTCTTTCCGGTGTGAATCAGAACGAGTCCAAAGACAAAGATTAAGAAAAAAACGATATTTGAGTCGCCGTTTCAAGTTCAGTTTCAAATATTCGATTTTTTATTTGTTTTGATATTAAACTGCTAATGCAGTCGTCTAAACCTTACATTCAGCTGATCATGACAGTTACCGTTTACTACAGCAGTGACCGTTGACCCAATCTAACCGACTGGATCAATGCCCCCTGCTATGCTGGGATTTAAAGAAAATAGTATCTTAAATAAGCCTTAGTCACCTCTGCATCACATGTTCACATGGCTTCGCCACCTTGAGACTCGTGTACGAGCCTATGTAAGCCAGATTGTACCTACTAATATAGAAAAAATAAATAATTGCTCAAGACTTAAATTTTTTTGGAAAAGAGGCACATGGTTTGACTCGTAATGACGATCAGAATTCAAATAAAGCATAAAAAATATACCAAATTCGCGCATGCAATTGCAGAACAAGGGGTCTGTTGTTTTTTTTTTACTGGTTAAAAATATTAGTTGTGTAGAATGTAAATGCACGATTTGATTAAAAAAAAGAGAGATCTATCGTTTGATGAGACAAAAATTATAGGTTGTCTTCAAAATATTTCGAGTAAAACACCACTATTCAGAAAATTTTCTTTTTTTGGAGGGGGGGGGGGTTCTTGTTCAAACACTTATATATTCTTGCAGATTCAAGTCTCGACTTTTATTAGCAACGTGCAAAAGACATTCTGGTGATTCGAATGATATGCACTTTGTTTCGTTTTCATTTTTTTTTTAACAACTAAAAAAATTAAAATAAAACTGGTCATTGTAGGCTAATTTCTTGTAGCTATGACGTTATTTAGAAAAAAAAATAGTTGCTCAAGAATTAAGATTTTTGTAAAAACAGGTGCATGGTTTGACTGTTAATAACGAGTGAAATTCAAATAAAGCCTAAAAAGATACACTTATGCATGCAAAAATTTCAGAAAAACCGAAAAAACTAAGAAAAAGTATATTTAAAAACCTTGTTTTCGAAATTAAATAAAGATTAACAAAAAATATAAAAGTTGTGGGGAAAAACTAGAAATATCAGGTGAAAGTAATCGTTCTTAGAATTCAGAATCTGTCAAGTTTAAAAAGTTTTTAGTTTTATTTTACCGTGTAAAAGAATTAAGAGCGGCATGGCGTCGTTATAGACCAAATTTGTCTTTATAGGCTACAATGATAATGTTCTACACGCGTGCAAACTTGTGCACCCGAGTCTTCGTTATCAGCGTCCCCAATTACTCTAGAATCCACCCTCAAACCATCTGCAGTGAATGTGAGCCACCCCTTGAAAAATAACGGTCCCTGTATCACTGACTACAAGAAGCTAGGAAATATTTTTCTATAGATTTTTTATTGAGAAAATACACCTCTGATACTTCCCAAGGAATGGCAATAATTTATTAGCGATTTGTCTAAAATTTTTTTTGCTTCTTTTCTGCTTACTCGATACTCCTAGAGTTTTAGTAGATCTTCTCGGATTAATTAACAGAATTTCTATGAAAGAACATCAATATTCAACTACATTTTACGTTTTAAAGCAAAACGGTTCTTCACATAAAAACATACTTCTGAAATTGGCTTGTAAGACGAATAGTCTGTCATCAGTAATTTTTCATCTATATTCTCAAGCTCTTCATTTAAGATCCAAAGTTGAGACTATCTAAAAGAAAAATGAATGCTTCCTGAAATGAGTTATGTCCATGATGTAACAAAATGAAAGAATTTAGTTGCTCAAATAAAAAATCTAAACCGGGAGAAGATATTCGGTAATTTTGTTTTCTGTTGAAATTGGAAGAAACTAAAGGAATTTTAAGCCAACAAAATAAAGACGAGACAAAAATGAAACGAGCAAACTTGAATTTTGAAACTGGTTGAAACTAGACAAAAAAATTTGAAACTATTACTTTACGGAAAACACAAGAATATCCCGAAAACCAGAATATTCTCTCAGGAGTAGAAAAACCCTTGACTAGACTGCGGGAAATTGAAGGAACGTTTGTAAGGCTCTCAATAGTTTTTGACCGTCCTCGATGTAAATATTACGAGTCAATTTATTTGAGCTATTTTTATAGATATATGTTACCTGAAATACAAAGCAATGATTCTTTTCCTTTTCAAGGTTTAACTTCACTTTTTACTTCTACTTCCATCAAAAAAGGTTTTTTTAAATCATTTTTTTCGTTATAGTTTTTGTAAGTAATACACTCCAACCTTCAAGGCAGTTATTTTTCTACCAAAAGCGAGGAAGTGAAGAGGGTTAACATGAGTTTTTGTTAAAATATAGCCCTAAATGCAGGTTTTACTTCCCACCTCTCCGTATTTTCCCACGAAATAAGTACACCCGTGTGACATAAATAAGGGTTCCAAGCAGGGTTGCCAACTTCTGACGTCTAAAAAGAGTGTAAATCAAAACCAAAAAAGAGTGGTATTTTGCTCAAAAAGAGGGTAAGTCAAAAACTTTGCGCGCGCATCCCCTCTGAGGTAAAAATGAGCACATTTCACATGGGGAGTGTGCAAGTTGGAAACCCTGGTCCCAAGGTGTACATTATCAGTGTCATCCTTGAGAAAATGCACATGAAATTTTAATCATTTATGAACCATCATTCTTGAGTAGAACTAATTAAAAAAAGAAGTTTTTCTGAGGAAGTAAAGAGTGAAGTTGAAACTTAAAACGAACAAAAATTATTGCTTCACAGTCTATCTAACATATATCGATAAAACTAGGGCAAATAAACCAACTGAAGATATTTCCCTACATTTCTATGATTATAGAAAACTAGTGCTTTACTGAAAACACGAAACAATATAGAAGTTTTGGCACAGTAAAATCAAACCGATCAAGGATACTTTTAACAATATCAAAATTAATCATTTTAGGATTATTGCTTTTTTTGTTTAATTAATTAAAAAAAAAACTTTCCGAAAAATAAGTTTTTCAAAGAAAAGTAAAGGACATTTTAAAATTAAGCTCAGTAGATACAAATAGGTGTTAAAATTCAAACTCAAAATGACCAGAAATTACGATTAAAGAATAAAATGATACCCAACACGAACAGAAATTGAATAAAAAATCATAGGAAAAAACATGCAACAAGTAACAATATAAGTGAATAAGTAGATCTTAAAGAGAGTAATGCTTAGGTTGAATATGAAAATCAAGCTTAAAACGAAAAAAAATATTTTGCTATTGAAGTATATTGAAACTTAAAACGAACAGAAATTAAATAAACAATCAATGCAAACAAACTTACAATATATATATTAATGTAAATGAATAAATAAAAGCTTGAAACGAACAAAAATCACTCCAAACAAGAGTTTGGGTATCGCCTCCTTCTCTCACTGTAAAAGTCTAAAACCTACTGCGTCATTGGAGCTTTACTGAAAACCAATTTTATTACAAATATTTTCTTTTGTACTTAATATTGAAAATAAAGATTAAAACAATAGTGCAGTTTTGAACTGATGAGCTTTCAGCTATTAATATCATTATAGATCAAATATTCAGTTTAATTTATTAGTTATTTATAAAGTTGTTCAAGACGAATATAGTTTCACTGCAAACAATAATTGGGATACTGCCCCCTTCATTAACTGTAAAAAAAAAAAAACCAAAAAGTCTACTGCGTCATTGGCGCTTCACTGAAAACGAATTATATTACAAATATTTTCTTTTTCAGTAATTTTAGCATTGAAAATAAAAAGTAAAATTAGAGTGAAATAAATTATTGAACTGATGGATCTCTTAACAAAAAATATCATTATATATCAAATATTCAATTTGAGGGTGTTTATACTTTCCAAGACTGCTCGAGACGCAATTAGTTTTCAGTAAAGCGCCAACGACTCGTCGTTGGCGCCAACGCCAACCACAAGAGAAAGAGGCGATACCCAAACTCTTTTTAGTCCTGATTTTTGTTCGTTTCAAGCTTGATTTGATATTCAATTTAAGTTTCATTCGTTTTAAGATTTATTTATTCATTTACAATATCTATTGTATGTTTGTTTGCATTGATTGTTTATTTAATTCCTGTTCGTTTTAAGTTTCAATTATACTTCAATAGCGAAATTTTTTTTTTCGTTTTAAGCTTGATTTTCATATTCAATCTAAGCATTACTCGCTTTAAGATCTATTTATTCATTTATATTATTATTACTTGTTGTATGTTTTTTCCTATGATTGTTGATTTAATGTCTGTTGGTTTTTTTCAGAGTTCAGAGTTTTTATTCCACAATACATACACAATCCAATCACAACACTCCTAATCCTTCTCGAAAGGCTCCATGGCTAGGGATACAAGGGAGAATGAGAAAATATATATATATATATATATATATATATATATATATATATATATATATATATATATATATATATATATATCCAAACAACCATAAAAAAGAAATCAATCGCCAAAAAACATATAAAATTAAAAAGAGACCATACCTGAGGCCTGGGAGTCACAGCGCAGAGAAGACCACCATATAACAAAACTAAACATTCAGGGGACATCAACTCCACATAAAAAAAAAAGAAAAAAAAATATTCTGTTTGATTCTTAGCTAAATGGTCCTCAAGAGTCCTCTTGAAAGTGCCAAACGAGTGGCATTTCTGTACTGAAGAAGGCAGGGAGTTCCAAACCTGATGACAAGCGATGAGGGGATTGAAATCTGACCGCACAGTGGGAGTAGGAGGAATGCAGATATTATGTGACGAACGAAGGTTATATGGAGCTGAATCAGAAATAAACTGAGGAGTTTTTTGAAGAGATTTTGGAAGATTGCCATGAAGCTGATGAAAAACAAAAGAAGCACAAGAAAGAATGTAGATAGACTGTAGATTTAGAAGTGGTCTTGGTGAAGAACGGTTGGTGTCCATAATCAGACGCCGTGCTTTGTTATACATGACAGAAAGCGACCGCAGTGTAGAAGGAAAAGTAGACATCCAAACTATGGGGCAATAAGAGCCATATGACTGGACAAGACAGAAAAAAGAAGCTTCAGAATAGATCCAGGAAAGGTGTGTTTGAGCTTTTCAATGACACCCAAACTCCGTGAGACCTTAACCCTAATCATGGCTATATGGTGTCTAAACGAAAGGTTCTCATCAAGCAGGATACCAAGAAACCGGACCAACCGATTCTCTGGTCTATACAAGAAGCCTTGTGTCACTTGAAGCTGTGTCAGTTGAGGGAAAGCTACACCAATTCGAGAAAAAATAAGAAAATGTGACTTGGCAACATTCAAGGCCAAGTATTTCGCATCAAACCATGAAACTACTCTCTCGAATATTGCCACCAGGTTAGACCTGATATCACATTCCGTCTTCCCTAGAGTCCCAAAAGTGCTATCGTCAGCAAAAGCAACGAGGCAATCTTCATTAGAAGTAGCATTGGGACACGAAGGAACATCCGGATGACACAGATTGCAGCATACTAGAGGACTGGTGTTCTTGACTGCTGAAATCAGATCATTGACGTAAATCAGAAATAAAACGGGACCAAGAACAGATCCCTGGGGGACGCCATATTCTACTTCAGAAGGGCTCCGGAAAAGCGGATCAATTGAAATAAGTCTACAAGAAAGATATGATTCAAACCAAGAGAAAGCATTTGATCTTATACCAATATGCGATAGTTTCCAAAGAAGAATCTGATGAGTCAAAGAATCAAAAGCTTAACGAACATCCAAAAATAAATGTGCCGGGATAAGACCAAAATCAATTGCCGAATGAATGAAATTCAAGAGAGATACGCAAGCATGCTCTGTAGAGAGATTTGCTCGGAATCCGAACTGGAAATCATGTTAATAATTTTTGACATCCAGAAAACTAAGAAGCCTGGATAGCATAGCCTTCTCAAAAATTTTGTTGAAAACAGATAGGAGAGAAATTGGCCTATAATTAGCAGGATCACTCCGGGACCCACCTTTATACAGCACTATAACCTTAGCTCGCTTGAGTGATTCAGGGAAAATTCCTTTCTCGAAAGACAGGTTGACAAGCTTAGTCAATGGTGACAGAATAGCAGGCAGAACGGCACGGATAACCCTTGTAGGAATTCTGTCTGGCCCTGAAGACGATGAACCTTTAAGGGCATTTACGATCCGAGCTACCTCAAACTCAGAAACAGGGTTCAAGACCATTGACTTTATACATGGGGGTCCAAGATAGGCTCTGAAATCGCAACGAGGAGTTGTAGAGCTCACAGAGGAAGCAGTCGTCTTTCCTATATTAGCAAAATAAGACGTAAGCTCTAGCTGAACATTTTCTTCTCCTTGGACAATTTTACCATCGACTATCAGCGTTGTTGGAACTGAAAGCAGGAGGGGGAGTAGGTCTAAGTACAGAATTAATAATTTTCCATGTCTTCCCAACATCTTTTCCACACTCAGAAAATTTCCTGTGATAATACTGAGACTTGGCCTTCCGACACAGAGAATTAAATATACTCCTATAGGCCTTGAACCGCTGATGATGAGAAGCAGATGACGAAGCCTTGTATAGCTTCCACAGATAATTTTTCCTTTTCCAGCTTTTATGGAGACCTGGAGTCATCCACGGATTCAGCAGTACTATCCTTTTCGAGGTATGAGGTGCTAGATTCTGGTGACAAACTTCTAGGATACCTTCTTTTACTGAATCATAAAAGAAATCAAAAGAGCGGTTAAAATCCGATTCAGAATCCAAACTATCCCATGGCTGATCAGTCAAACGAGATTTAAGTAGACTGATCTCACTGACACCAAAACGGAAAAATGGGAGATTAGATGGCGAAGCTTTAAGGTGCGATCGATCAGCAGTCCTATATCGTGAAATAGCAGGGAAATGATCAGAAATATCACTAACCATCACCGAATTATCTAAGTCATCTAGTGACGAAAAAATATTATCAATAAGTGATGCATGCATCTCAGTAACTCGGGTTGGTATACAAACTGAAGGTAGAGTTCCCGCAGAAAGCATCATTGACAAAAAATCTGCAGCCGAAGCAGAATTGTGATCCAGCAGGTTAAGGTTGAAATCCCCCATAAGGATTAGTTCGCAAGGATGCTTTTGGATTAAGTCCAAAACCTCTTCCAGAATTTTCATAAACGAAGGAATAGATCCACTAGGGAATCTGTAAGCCAAACCGACAACTAAATCCTTACAACCTGACTTAATCTCAATAAAAAGGGATTCAAAGATTCCTTCCTCATTTCTACTCAAATCACTTCGGATATTATATACAAGATGATCGGCAATATACAGGGCGAGGCCACCTTTCGCCATCTGTTTCCGGTTCATCAACTCCATCCTAAATCTTTGGATATCTAAAAGCATATCCTTTTTTGAATCCAGGAAAGTTTCACATAATCCAATGACATCCGGAGTTCCACCACTGACGATCCGTTTCAGCTCATCAAAAAAGGAGCAAAGTCCCTGAATGTTTAGGTGAAGCACAGAGAAAATACCATCTTGTTTAGAAAAGGCAGAACCATTTGATTGCGAAACATATTTTCTTTCAATAACCGATTTAGGATCATTATTATTCCTATTTCTACTTCCAACTGAATTATTAATTATACTTTCTATATATAAAGGATTATTTTGTAACTCAACAAAATGTTGCCCCAAAGAGTTGACATCACCCTGGTCACCAAAAGAATTAATCATTTTACTTACGGTGGATGGTAGATCGGCTCCGCGACCAAACTCACCAGACCAAAGGTTATCGACATCACAGCAGAGCTATGGCATCTATGCAGAAGTAACGCTGAACTCATTTTTGTGCACACATGAAACTGAAAAACAAAAGTAAAGCCAAAACAAATGAATCCAAAGTAAGGAGCAATGGAGAGACAAAAAAAGAAATAAAAGAAGAACAAAAAAAAGAGGAAAAGGGATCATCGATGAAATCATCCGGTAGATCCACACACACGCAGGACCACAATCATATTATAATAAATATGACAATTAAAATATAATTATACAAAAAAAAAAAAAAAAAAAAAAAAAAAAAAAAAAAAAAAAAAAAAAAGGAAAGAAGGAACCTGATGAAATAACACAATGAAATAAACGACCAAAAATCATTCCTCATTCACAGGTGAAGGGATGACCGTGTTAGACGCACTAGCAGAGATCATAAACGGATCAAAACAAGTGTCCTCTACACGCGTCCAGTTCTTAACTTTCGAATTTTTCTTAGCTTCAAGCCAAATGTTAATCCCTTTTGACATAACTCTGGTTTCGGCCACCTTCACTGACGGAATAGCAGAAGTGCGTATCCGTACGCTAAAAGTTCTTTACGGCGACGTGCTAGGTCTCGAGGTAAATCGCAACTGATACTTTTACGATCCTTTGAGCTTTCCACAGTTCCGCATAATATCATCCTTGTCAGTAATGCTTGTCAGCGTGACTATAATAGGCTCAATCTTATTCCTAGCAGAAGACCTAGTTGAAGCCCCCTTCTGTCTGTTACTGTTCAAACTATAGCACTTCATAAATGGAATAGCGTCAGCATTTACTAACCCGATATCAGTCAAAAGCTCGCGAAAAGCAGTTTCTGCACGTTGCCCAGACACAACGGGAATACCGTGAAGTAGAAGATTCTGTCTTTTAGATGCAAGCTCCGATGGCACGACTTTTTTAAATTGATTAACTCTGATTTCAAAACGCAATTTTCCTGCCGTAATTGGGAATTTTCCTGGCGGAGAGCATCAATTCCTTGTTCCAGACTACCCACCAACTGCATAAGCTCTTGATGCTTCTGATCGGAATAATCCTTTGTAAGAGACGTCATATTTAAATTCCTTATTACTAACAATAAATTCCTGCATATGTGTTAAATCTTCTCTAAAAATCCATCGAACGAAAACTTACTCGCAAGGGCCCCTTTCTTCAGAGAATAAAAAACCAGAGGGACGCGCTTTCAAACAACGCCAAAATAAACAATAGCCAGCCAGCGCCTTGAAATGATACAGCAATCACCTCTTACGCACACAAAGCTCCGCACCGAATGAATGCTGGCGAGCAACTGAATGCTGGCGAGCGACTGAAATGGGTACCATTTGTTCCTTAATAGTAATTTCTGGTCGTTTTGAGTCTGAGTTTTAACAGGTATTTGTATCTGCTGAGCTAAAGTTTAAAATGGCCTTTACTTTTCTTTGAAAAACTTATTTTTCGGGAAGTTTTTTTTTTTAAATAATTTTTGTTCGTTTTTGATAGCAAAAAGTTTAAAGTTTTTAAAAATTCCTTATTTCAAAATTAAACTTAAAAAAAAATCAAATGTTCATCAAAGTATCAAAACTGGTATCGAAGTAACAATATCAAAGTGAAAAAAGTTTGCCCCCTTTGAAACGAGCCCCCTTTGAATTTTATACGACGACATCTTCTATATGAAGTGCATCTGTGAAAAAAATAAAAGGAAAGTGGGGGGGGGCTAGCTGCCTTCCGATCCCTTTTTACTCTTAAAAAGTGAATTACAACTTTCAATTTCAAATCAAATGAGCCCTCTATGAAGTTATACAAGTACCCCTTCCAAAACAACCATATATCCCAATAGGGCATAACTTATAACCCTACCGTCGGGCCCTGGGGGGGGGGGGTGTCGGACACTGTTTTTTTTATCTGAACTTTGAACTATTTTAACAAAATGGCTACTCAAAATTTTTATCTGATGCATTTAGGGCGTGGAAGGGGGGGGGCTACTTGCCCGCCAATCTCTTTTGACTCTTAAAAAATTAACGAGAAATTTTAATTTCCAATCAAATGAACCCTCTCCGAAGTTTATACAACCATCCCTTCCATAAAAACGATATATGCCCCCAGAGCATTACTTACAACGCCTGCCTCTGGGCCGTGGGGGTAGCATTGACACAGTTTTTCTTATTAGGGGGGGGGGCTGCGTTGACACAGGAGTTTTTCTTATTCGACCTTTGAATTATTATTAATGAAATGGCTACTTTAAAAATTACAACTTAAGTGAATTACAACTTTCAATTTCAAATCAAATGAGCCCTCTATGAAGTTATACGAGCACCCCTTCCAAAACAACCATATATCCCCATAGGGCATAACTTATAACCCTACCCTCGGGCCCTGGGGGGCGGGTGTCGGACACGGTTTTTTTATCTGAACTTTGAACTATTTTTAACAAAATGTCTACCTCAAAATTTTTATCTGATGCATTTAGGGCGTGGACGGGGGGGGAGGGGGGGGGCTACTTGCCCTCCAATCTCTTTTGACTCTTAAAAATTTAACGAGAAATTTTAATTTCCGATCAAATGAACCCTTTCCGAAGTTTATGCAACCATCCCTTCCAAAAAAACGATATATGCCCCCAGAGCATTACTTACAACGCCTGCCTTCGGGCCGTGGGGGTAGCATTGACACAGTTTTTCTTATTGGGGGGGGGGCTGCGTTGACACAGGAGTTTTTCTTATTCGACATTTGAATTATTATTAATGAAATGGATACTTTAAAAATTTGATGGGATAGACTTGGGGAAAAAGGGTGTGTGTGTGTGTGGGGGGGGGCTAGTTGCCCTAGGATATCTTTTGACTCTTAAAAAGTGAACTAGAACTTTCAATTTCCAATCAAATGAGCCCTCTCTGAAGTTTATACGAGCATCCCTTTCATAAGAACCATGCAAGTCCCCAGGACAACACCTACAACGCCTACCCCCTGGGCCCTGGGGGATTGTGTTGACACCGGAGTTTTTGATATCTAGTTTTTGAACAATTTTTTAAAAACTGGCTATCTCAAAATTTGTAGCTGATGGGTTTGGGAAAAAAAGGGTTTGGGGGGGGCCTAGTTGCCCTTAAATCTCTTGACTCTTTAAAAGTGAACTAAAAATATCAATTTCCAATCAAATGAGTCACTATGAAGTTTATACGAGCGTCCCTTTCATAAGAACCAAACATGCCCTTAGGGCATGACTTAGAACGCCTTCTCCTGGGCCCTGGGGGATGTATAACAAAATGTCTGTCTCAAAATTTTCATCAGGTGGGTTTGGAAAAAGAAGGTGGGGGGGGGGGGGTTGCCCTCGGATCTCTTTTGACTGTTAAAAAGTGAACTCGAACTTTAAGTTTCCAATCAAATAAGCCCTCTCTTAAGTTTATACGAGTATCTCTTTCATAAAAACCATATATGCCCCAGGGCATAACTTACAAGGCCTGCCCCCGGGCCCTTGGGTGTTTTGTCGACACCTGAGTTTTTGTTATCTGACTTTTGAACAATTTTTAACTTAATGGCTATCTAAATTTTTTTACCGGATGCATTCAGGAAAAAGGGGCGTGGAAGGGGGGCGGGGTTAGTTGCCCTCAAATCTCTTTTGACTCTCGAAAACTGAACTAGAACTTTCAATTTACAATCAAATTAGCCCTCTCTGAAGTTTTTACGAGCATCCCTTCCATAAGAACCCTATATTCCCCCAGGACATAACTTACAACGCCTGCCCTCGGGTCCTGGGGGGCTGTGTCGACCCCGGAGTTTTCGTTATATTGTCTTTAAACCATTTCTTTTTAAATGGCTAGAGTTCTTACCGGATGGGTTTGAACTACTTTTAATAAAATAGCTATCTAAAAAATTTTATAGGATGCATTTGGGAAAAAAGAGCGTGGAGGCGGGGGGCTGGTTACCCTTCAATATCTTTTGACGCTTAAAAAGTGAACAAGAACTTTCAATTTCCAATCAAATGAGCCCTCTCTGAAGTTTATACAAGCATTCCTTCCATAAGAACCATATATGCCCCAAGGACATAACTTATAACCCTTGCCCTGAAGACCACGGGGGGGAGTGTCACGGTCAAATATATAATTTTCAGAACTTTCAATTACGTTGAACAAAATGGCTATCCCACAATTTTGATTGGATGTGTTTTGGGAAATGGGGGATTTGGAAGGGATTTTAGTTGCCTTCCAATCACTTTTGACTATTAAAAAGGGCACTAGCCATTTCAATTTCCAATCGAATGAGCCCTTTTTGAAGTTTCTACGACAACAATTTCTACAAAAACCTTATATGCCCCCAGGGCATAAATTACCACCTTTGCCCTGAGGGCTGTGGGAGGTTTGTGATCTTCAAAGACCTAATGTCCAGAATTTTCAACCACGTTGAACAAATTGGCTATCTCAAAATTTTGATTATAGATGTGTTTGGGGATGAGGTGGGCTTGAGGGGTTAGTTGACCTCCACTCACTTTCGACTATTTAAAAGAGCACTAGCCCTTTGATTTTTCAATCGAATGAGCCCTTTTTGAAGTTTTTACGACAAATCTTTCTATAAAAAGCTTATATGCCCCCAAGGCATAACTTACAACCCTTGCCCTGAGGGCTGTGAGGGAGTGTCCTCCTCAAATACATAGTTTCTATCAGGAAATAAACCACGTAGAACAAAATGACCATCTCAAAATTTTGATTGGATGTGTTTGGGGAAATGGTGGGCGTGGAAGGGGGGTTCGTTGCCTTCCAATCAGTTTTGACCCTTAAAAAGGGCACTAGAACTCTCGATGTCCAATCGAATGAGCCCGCTTCGAAGTCTTTAAGACGATCCCTTCTATATGAAGTGCCTCTGGATAAAAAAAAAATAAATAAATAAATAAATAATAATAATAAAACTTTTGAGCGGTATGGCCTTTACTATAGGCAGCGCTATAGCGTTGCCTCTGATTTGGTATGGCTTCTGCACAATGAGCTCAGTCCAATGGCTGGATCTCGCTTTCGCTCTGAAAAGGATATTTCATGGTTAGTTTGAAGACAAGTCAGAAGTGAAGCTATCTTGATAGTATTAGGACTATAGATCAGCTTTAGAATTTGTATTATAACTGGAAATTTTCCATTGAATACAGAGACACAGAGTTTATATTACGGTCTATTTGTTCTTCGTTTCGACGGAAGCGTTTTTTTTTACAATTTAAAACTCTATGTTACTCACTATTGATAATATAGCTGGTGAGACCAAGATGTTGCCTGATAACTCACATCAGGTTATCAGGCATCACATCAGGCATCACATCATCACATCATTATTTGTGTATTCTGTTCATTGACTTTGCGGTTATTGAAATAACATTTGTTTTTATGCTCTTGTTTTTAAGATAATTTTAATTGCATATTGAAAGTTACTGATATTACAGCTGGCGTAAGACTATAAAAAACGTTATAGATTAGTTTGTTGTTGTCAGGCTACGTAATAACTTTTGACTCTTAAATCAATAATCCTGTTTTTTATACTTGACTTTTGTATTTTTAGTAAAGCTCTAGTTTTCTAACTCACTAAGTCCTAAATAAATATTCTTGTTTTTAATACTTGGCTTTTGTCCAACAGTTTGGTGTAACGAACGGTAAGTAAGGAGCTATGCGACTCAATAGTAACCTAAACTCTAAAAAACAGAGTCTTGGTAATAATGGATACACCAAAAGAATCTAATTTTGATGCCAATTCAAAATACATAAATTCACCAACCTTAATGTTACCCATTAAAAGTTACAAACCTGAAAAAATTTGCCAAATTTTTGAAGGGGGTTGGGGACACCCCCAAAACACCCAGCAATCTTAATGAAAATCACACTTTCAGATCCAGCATATCAGAACAAAAATGTGGAATTTTGCATTTTGGCTAGAATGCAAAAGATTACGGATGCTTGTGTAGTTTTTTTTTCCTAAGGGGCGATCTTATGGAACCATCTATCCTGAAAATTGGGAGAGGGCTCATTTGATTGGAAATTGAAAGTTCAAATGCCTTCTTAAGTGACCAAAAAGACTGGAGGTCAGCTATCCCCGTCTCACACCCATTTTTTCCTAAAGTCTTCTGATCAAATTTTGAGATAGCTGTTTTTTTAAGCATGGTCGAAAAATCAAATAACTCTGTCTTGAGGATGACTGGACCCCCCCCCCATCCCCAGGGGGAAGGTGTACATGCTATGAACTTCGCTATTGTTTACATATAGCAGCCCAGTGGCTATTGGAAAGTATATGTATACTTTTCGGGGGAGGATTTTCTGGCGGGAGGGGGATTGCCCGGGAGGCTATTTTTACGGAGAAAATATCCTGAGCTGGCTGAGGCTGAGCTGTATTCCCCGCATTATTTAAAAACGATCGGAAATTAAATTAAAAAATCAAGTTTTTTCAACTGAAAGTAAGGAGCATCATAGGAACTTCAAACCAAAAGAAATTAATACAAATACGAAAGGAGTTCACCCCCTCTCTAATAACTTGCTCTTTAAGCTAAAGTTATTTCTAGCGTAAAGAGCGAGGTATTGAGGAGGGGGCAGCCTCCCTTATATTCGTAATAATTTCTGTTCGTTTTAAGTTTTAATGTTGCTCCTTACCTTCAGTTGAAAAAAATTTACGTTTCTTAAATTTAATTTCAATAAAGCGCTAGTTTTCTATTATCATGCAAACATAGATAAATGTCACCAGTAGGTTTATTTGCACTAGTTTTATCGATATGTGTTAGAAAGCAATAATTTTTGTTCGTTTTAAATTTCAACTTCGCTCTTTTCTTCCCTCAGAAAAAACTTTATTTTTAAATTAATCTTTGCCCGTTTTAATTTAAATTTAATATAGAAGCAACACTGTTATGATTTTTGTTATTCAATTGTTTTCTGGGTGGATCCCCCTTATATGTCATTTTGAGTTTCATGTTGCTCCGTACTTCCAATTGATTGTTTTTCTTATCTACTCTAAGTAAAACGTTTTAGGCTTGAAGGCAAACTTTTTTTAAATTAAATAAGTTTTAATATTAATAGAATTTCATGTTTTTTCTTCAGATACCTAAGCAAAATTTTCGTATCTCTCTTAAAGTTTTGTGAAATAATGCTGTAAATCTTTATTTCGAAAAACAAAAATTCTGATTTATAAAAAAAATTAGGATTAAAGTTTTACCATATTCCAGACATTTAATGTCATGAAAAGTAAGTAAAAATTCCAATCTTCTATATAAAAATGAACCGCACTTAAAGCAATAATTTATAACGTTTTCATTGCGCATCGATCTCCTTGAAATCTAAGTGTTAACTATTATTTTTAACGTAAAATTCAAGTAAGATTTTCAAGGTTTTAAAAACTTGAGAAAAATTTCCGTATCTCTCATAAATCTTTCGTGAAATTACACCGTCAAATTTGACTTTGCAAACTCATCGTCCACGTTTTTGTGCCATTACTGTTTATGCTTATACTTGCACCGCTTATGGCCACCTTATGCTGATTATGACCGTACCACTTGTAATGGGGGGGAAATGAATTTAGGTTACTTGTAATAGGCTAGAAATTCCCAGGTTATTAGTCCAGGAGTGCAACCACACTTCCTCGGGTCATCTCCTTGTCAAGTACGTCTAATGTTACGTAGAGATCAGATTCCTTGGGAGCGTTACCGATGGAGTACAGTTGAACTAGTTATCTACTATGACCCTAGATACAGCATATATGGAGAACAAACAAAAATAGAAAAGTAATTGGTTTATTAAGACTTACATTTGAGCATACAGCAAAGTACTTGAATTCAATCGTACTGATAATCAGAATGGTCATAATCAGAATGCCCGAAAAATACATTTTCACTACTATATATCACGATTTTTGATTCTGTGCCTTAAAAGCTATTTCACGATTGGCCCAACTCCTGTTGGAGGGCCCCCTACTTTATCCTTATGCTGACAAAATAAGATCATTATGCTGACTGACTATCCAATAATTTATTCGCAATATTTTGATCATTAAAGGTTCACATTCCTGGGATAACTTGAAACTTTGTATAAAACAATGTCGTATGATTTTTTGTCAAGTATTTTCGTGAAATTCAAGACTATCTCCTTTGATTAGTACTGTCATTCGACCTGCAGCTTTTTCCGCATTTCACATCTGTCTTTCTGTAACACAAAGCGTGTGGAATGCTGCAAAGCATTACAAAGTACTCTGGAATTTATCAAGCTCTTATGCGAATATAATCATCTTTTTTATTTGGTACTTTAAAGGGATATTTGGCTGAGAGTAAAATGCGGTTTTTCTTTCTCTGTTTAGGAATTTAGACGAAAGTTTGAAATGAGATTTAAACTCAATTAAGGGGAGTTTAATTTATTTCGGAAATATTTTTAGAAGGAAACACATTTTTACATTTTAAGTATATATTTACATATTACTCACTGTATATATTTCCCTTCCCATTATTTCATGACGTCCCGTCATTAGGACTTGTTTGTCCTCGGGTTTTGAAAGATTTTGAAATTTATTTACTATTTGAACTATATAACTTTAATTGATATTATATTATTTTATACTTTTACTTAATTATTCCTGACTAATTTTTGTTTTTGTCCTGCTATTACTTTTCTTATTTTATTACATTTTTTTCTAAGGTTCCTCTACCGGACTAAAATTATCTATGGTTACAGCCTAGCTACTACACAAAAGATTTTTTTTTGTTTTTTTTATATCTACCACTGATAATTCCTACATTTCCAACATTATCAAACATTATCATGGGAAATGTATTATGTGGTTGGGACTATACTACTACAAATATAAGATTTTTCATAATATGATAATAATCATATTATTTGAAATTTACAAGTCTTTAGTAGAAGGCTATCTTATACTCCCGTACGTACCACGTGGTTTATGGTTTTCTCACTGAGAATGAAAAAACAGAATTTTTCTCACTTGAAAAAACATGAATTTTCTCACTTTGAAGGATGTTTTCTTGGACGGTTATGTGTGTTGGTCAATTTATTTGATGTTTTTCATGGATGTCAACAGCAATTCATGTCTGTTTTATGGTTTTTGTCAGTGAGAATGAAAAAACAGGAATTTTCTCACATTTATGGATGTCAACAGCAATTTATGTCTGTTTTATGGTTTTTGTCAGTGAGAATGGAAAAACAGGAGCTTTCTCACTTTGATGGATTATTGAGTCTAACGGGGACAGGGTCAGTGACACTTCCTTCAAGATCTTATTGTTGTTTTGGCCAAGTGCACGCTCGAGGCGAATGTCAAGGTGTCCAGGAATTTGGAACACCTGTGCTGTCGACCTCAAATCCCCTTTCGTGAATCAATAATTCCCCTTAGAAACAACAAATTAATTCCCCTATTGTGAATCAATAATTCTCCTTAGAAACAACAAATTAATTCCCCTTTCTTGACAGATCAATCAACCAATGACATCATCTGTCAGACCTTAAAAATTTTCGCATAGAAACGATTCTCCAGGAATAGATCCAAGTCATTAATGTCTTTGCCTCGGAAACAATTCTACTGGTCGAACTCCAAAAGATATTAATAAACATTGCCATGGAAACAATTCTCCAAGAAACATCTTAGCGATGAATAGATTAACACGGGAATCAGGTTTCTTAGTAATTTCAAATGTGACAGCGCAGAGATGCCAAAACAAAAGGAACACGCTGAAGTTACGATTAGGGATTATTTGGGCGAAACTGTTTTAGACATTTTAGGGAATTATTTCGGCGAAACAGTTAGAGACATTTTAAAAGATGATTTTAGAAAAGGTTATAGAAGAGAATTTGAGGTTGAAACTCTGTGGTCGTTATAATACACAAGTTGTATTTGAACAGTGTTGTGAGGTCCCCTACCCCAACCCCAATGAGTCCTCATACCCTACCCCTACCCAAAGGGCTCCGATCCCCCTACCCCAACCCCGAAGGAAGCCCCCGGTCCCCAAAGCCCCCCGGGCTCCCAAAGGGCCACCCGGCCCCCCAGACCCCCAAAGGCCCTCCCCGGGCCCCCAAAGAGTCCCCTCCATATTTTTTAATAATTTTTTAAGGCTTTATTATATCTTTTCAGAACAAGTTATTTTCTTAATGTCCATCCTAAACCCATTTTACAAGTTGAAATGGGCGAAACCGTTTTAGGCATTTTAGGGAATTATTTCGGCGAAACAGTTAGAGACATTTTAAAAGATGATTTTAGAAGATGTTTTAGAAGAGGATTTGAGGTTGAAACTCTGTGGTCGTTATAATACACAAGTTCCATTTGAACAGTGTCGTGAGGTCCCCTACCCCAATCCCAACGACCCCCGGTCCCCCTAATGCCCATTGAGCCCCCAAAGACCACCGGAACCCCATCCCCGCCCCCCCCCCCCCCCCATTTTTAAAAATAATTTTTGAATTTTTTTAACATGGTATTTTTTTTAACTTTTTTACGTATCTTAAAATGACATGAAATATGCTTACGGCTCTACCAATCGTACACTGTGCTTGTTCATAGACACGACGCGGCTTTCCCACTGGTACTCTATGGCAGGCTATCGACACTACCTAGTTTATTGCGTGCATTAAATCAGTATTTTTTACGCAGTGGAAGGATAAACACAATTCATATCTGTAAAAAAGTGAAGATGAATTATTCGACGAAAGTATGTGCACATGAAAAAATCATCGTCGTGTTGAATGCTGACAAGGATTAAATACCTGAACTATGAAACGAGCGCAAGTGGTAACACTATTGGAAATGTATGCATGCGTTGTCATGACAGCGAGAAGTTAGATTTCTTTGGAGTACCCAAGATTTTCAATCGTGTAAACGGTGGATATGCGAGAGTAACATTACCAGAGAAATTAGTGCTCAAAGAGAATGCAAACTTAAAAATAATTGTCGATGATCGGGGACAACTCCTTGCTACTGTTGCTGGTAACACATTACCTGTTGATACATCCTATCATCATCTTTCCGGTATTAGCATTTTAAAGAGGACAAGAAGAAGACAAGCATACTCCTGCAATAATGTCATTAATCATATCTTGTCAATATGTCAAAACTACTATCTTTGTAAAAATAATGTGACAAAAGACAGTGAAATCGCAGGCAGATTAAAAAGGACATTAGCAGACAATATCATCAATGAATATAAAGATGAATTAACGGAAAGTGAAGCGCAAGTGTACTAATAATGTATAATAATGTATTTAACGTATTTTTATATTAATATTCTACATGTCGTTATTTCATTAAAAATATCTTATGCATTATTTTGTTAAGTGTTCATTATTTTTAGGGTATGCTAGAACGTCAAACGTTCAGAATATCTATTAAAAAGGTCAGAGATGTAAGAAAAAGAATTTTAGAGATAAAGATACTACTAGCAGGCTCAATTTTTCATAGAAGATAGAAAAGTTCAAGATCTCTTCTGAATTTTACCAAAGAACACAATTCAATTCTAATTTCACCAGAGAAAATAAAAAGCTTCCACTTCAGTTTTAAGTTCACCAAGACATAAAAAATTTAAAGTTCACTTCTAAATTTTTCCATAGAAGATAAGAAAAGTTATACTATGATTGTGATTATTTTCCATGAAGATAAAAAGTTTCATTTTAATTCTAAATTTTCTTAAATTCAATTCCGACCTTTCTCAAAGAGTCAAATTTAAAGTTCTATTCCAAATATTTTCCCGAAAGAAGAAAAGTTCAACTTTGATTCTGAATTTCCTCAATGAAAATGAAATAAGTTATTGATCATTTCTATTTTCCCAAAATAATATTAAAATTTTCCACTTCAGTTCAGATTTTTCTCAAACAGATGAAAAAATTTAAAATACTGTTCCAAATTTTTCATAGAAGATAGAAAAGTTCAAGTTCTCCTCTGAATTTTACCAAAGAACATAATTCAATTCTAATTTCTCCAGAGAAAATAAAAAGCTTCCACATCAGTTTTAAGTTCACCAAGACATAAAAAATTTAAGTTCAGTTCTAAATTTTTCTATAGAAGATAGGAAAAGTTATACTATGATTGTGATTATTTTCAATGAAGATAAAAAGTTTCACTTTAATTCTAAATTTTCTTAAATTCAGTTCCGACTTTTCTCAAAGAGATGAAAAAATTTAAAATTCTGTTCCAAATATTTTCCCGGAAGAAGAAAAGTCCCAAGACATAAAAAATTTAAAGTTCACTTCTAAATTTTTCCGTAGAAGATAGGAAAAGTTATACTATGATTGTGATTATTTTCAATGAAGATAAAAAGTTTCATTTTAATTCTAAATTTTCTTAAATCTTAAAATGACATGAAATATGCTTACGGCTCTACCAATCGTACTCTGTGCTTGTTCATAGACACGACGCGGCTTTCCCACTAGTACTCTATGGCAGGTTACCGACACTAGCTAGTTTATTGCATGCATTAAATCTGTATTTTTTACGCAGTGGAAGGATAAACACACAATTCATATCTGTAAAAAGTGAAGATGAATTATTCGACGAAAGTATGTGCACATGATAAAATCATCGTCGTGTTGAATGCTGACAAGGAGAAATACCTGAACTATGAAACGAGTGCAAGTGGTAACACTATTGGAAATGTATGCATGCGTTGTCATGACAGCGAGAAGTTAGGTTTCTTTGGACTATCGAAATCATTCAACATTGCTCAAGGTGGATATGCGAGAGTGAGAGCACCAGAGATGATAGTGCTAAAGGAGAATGCCAACTTAAAAATAATTGTCGATGATCGGGGACAACTCCTTGCTAATGCTTCTGGTAGCACGATACCTATTGATAGATCCTATTCCCATCGTTCTGGTATTAGCATTCAAATGAAAGCAAAGAGGAAAAGAAAGGCCTACTGCTGAACTAGTGTAATAAATCATATCATGTCTACCTGCCAGAACTATTACCTGTGTAAAAATAATGTGACAATAGACAGTGAAATCGCAGGCAGAATAAAAAGGACATTAGCAGACAATATCATCAATGAATATAAAGATGAATTGATCGAAAGTGAAGCGCAAGTGTACTAATAATGTATAATAATGTATTTAACATATTTTTATATTAATATTCTACATGTCGTTATTTCATTAAAAATACCTTATGCATTATTTTGTTAAGTGTTCATTATTTTTAGGGTATGCTAGAACGTCAAACGTTCAGAATATCTATTAAAAAGGTCAGAGATGTAAGAAAAGAATTTTAGAGATAATGATACTACTAGCAGGCTCAATTTTTCATAGAAGATAGAAAAGTTCAAGTTCTCTTCTGAATTTTACCAAAGAACACAATTCAATTCTAATTTCACCAGAGAAAATAAAAAGCTTCCACTTCAGTTTTAAGTTCACCAAGACATAAAAAATTTAAGTTCACTTCTAAATTTTTCCGTAGAAGATAGGAAAAGTTATACTATGATTGTGATTATTTTCCATGAAGATAAAAAGTTTCACTTTAATTCTAAATTTTCTTAAATTCAATTCCGACCTTTCTCAAAGAGTCAAATTTAAAGTTCTGTTACAAATATTTCCCCGGAAGAAGAAAAGTTCAGCTTCGATTCTGAATTTTCTCAATGAAAATGAAATAAGTTATTGATCAATTCTATTTTCTCAAAATATTATAAAATTTTCCACTTCAATTCAGATTTTTCTCAAAGAGATGAAAAAATTTAGAATATTGTTCCAAATTTTTCTTAGAAGATAGAAAAGTTCAAGTTCTAATCTGAATTTTACCAAAGAAAATAATTCAATTCTAATTTCTCCAGAGAAAATAAAAAGCTTCCACTTCAGTTTTAAGTTCACCAAGACATAAAAAATTTAAAGTTCAGTTCTAATTTTTACATAGAAGATAGGAAAAGTTATACTATGATTATGATTATTTTCAATGAAGATAAAAAGTTTCACTTTAATTCTAAATTTTCTTAAATTCAGTTCCGACTTTTCACATAGAGATGAAAAAATTTAAAGTTCTGTTCCAAATTTTTCTTAGAAGATAGAAAAGTTCAAGTTCTCTTCTGAATTTTACCAAAGAACACAATTCAATTCTAATTTCACCAGAGAAAATAAAAAGCTTCCACTTCAGCTTTAAGTTCACCAAGACATAAAAAATTTAAAGTTCAGTTCTAAATTTTTCCGTAGAAGATAGGAAAAGTTATACCATGATTGTGATTATTTTCTATGAAGATAAAAAGTTTCACTTTAATTCCAAATTTTCTTAAATTCAGTTCCGGCTTTTCTCAAAGAGATGAAAAAATTTAAAGTTCTGTTCCAAATATTTTCCCGGAAGAAGAAAAGTTCAACTTCGATTCTGAATTTTCTTAATGAAAATGAAATCAGTTATTGATCAATTCTATTTTTCCAAATAATATAAAAAGTTTCCACTTTAGTTCAGATTTTTCTCAAAGAGATGAAAAAAATTTAAAAATACTGTTCCATATATTTCTTAGAAGATAGAAAAGTTCAAGTTCTCTTCTGAATTTTACCAAAGAACACAATTCAATTCTAATTTCACCAGAGAAAATAAAAAGCTTCCACTTCAGTTTTAAGTTCACCAAGACATAAAAAATTTTAAGTTCAATTCTAAATTTTTCCGTAGAAGATAGGAAAAGTTATACCATGATTGTGATTATTTTCTATGAAGATAAAAAGTTTCACTTTAATTCTAAATTTTCTTAAATTCAGTTCCGACCTTTTTCAAAGAGATGAAAAAATTTAAAGTTCTGTTCCAAATATTTTCCCGGAAGAAGAAAAGTTCAACTTCGATTCTGAATTTTCTCAATGAAAATGAAATAAGTTATTGATCAATTCTATTTTCCCAAAATAATATAAAAATTTTCCACTTCAGTTCAGATTTTTCTCAAAGAGATGAAAAATTTAAAATACTTCCAAATTTTTCATAGAAGATAGAAAAGCTCAAGTTCTCTTCTGAATTTTACCAACGAACACAATTCAATTCTAATTTCTCCAGAGAAAATAAAAAGCTTCCACTTCAGTTTTAAGTTCACAAAGACATAAAAAATTTAAAGTTCTGTTCTAAATTTTTCCGTAGAAGATAGGAAAAGTTATACTATGGTTGTGATTATTTTCCATGAAGATAAAAAGTTTCACTTTAATTCTAAATTTTCTTAAATTCAGTTCCGACTTTTTACATAGAGATGAAAAAAATTTAAAGTTCTGTTCCAAATTTTTCATATTAGATTGGAAAAGTTATACTTTGATCGTGAATATTCAAGTTCTCTTCTGAATTTTACCAAAGAACACAATTCAATTCTAATTTACCCAGAGAAAATAAAAAGCTTCCACTTCAGTTTTAAGTTCACCATGACATAAAAAATTTAAAGTTCAGTTCTAAATTTTTACATAGAAGATAGGAAAAGTTATACTATGATTGTGATTATTTCCTATGAAGATTAAAAGTTTCACTTCAATTTAAAATTTTCTCAAAGAAGTGAAGAAAAGTTCAACTTCGATTCTGAATTTTCTCAATGAAAATAAAAAAAGTTATTGATCATTTCTATTTTCCAAAAATAATATAAAAATTTTCCACTTCAGTTCAGATTTTTCTCAAACAGATGAAAAAATTTAAAATACTGTTCCAAATTTTCCATAGAAGATAGAAAAGTTCAAGTTCTCTTCTGAATTTTACCAAAGAACATAATTCAGTTCTAATTTCTCCAGAGAAAATAAAAAGCTTCCACATCACTTTTAAGTTCACCAAGACATAAAAAATTTAAAGTTCAGTTCTAAATTTTTCCATAGAAGATAGGAAAAGTTATACTATGATTGTGATTATTTTCCATGAAGATAAAAAGTTTCATTTTAATTCCAAATTTTCTTAAATTCAATTCCGACCTTTCTCAAAGAGATAAAAAAATTTAAAGTTCTGTTCCAAATATTTTCCTGGAAAAGAAAAGTTCAACTTCGATTCTGAATTTTCTCAATGAAAATGAAATAAGTTATTGATCAATTCTATTTTCCTAAAATAATATAAAATTTTCCACTTCAATTCAGATTTTTCTCAAAGAGATGACAAAATTTAAAATATTGTTCCAAATTTTTCATAGAAGATAGAAAAAGTTATACTTTGATTGTGAATATTCTTCATGAAGATATGGAGTTCCACTTTAATTCTAAGTTTTCTCGAAGAAGTGCAAAATGCACAAGTTCTCTTCTGAATTTTCTTAGAGAGGAGAAAAAAAAGTTAGCTCAATTCTGAAATTTACCAATGAAAATGAAAAAGCTTCCATTTCAGTTCATAATTTCTCAAAGACATAAAAATTTAAAGTTCAATTCTAAATTTTTCCATAGAAGATAGGAACGGCTATACTATGATTGTGATTATTTACCATGAAGATAAAAAGTTTCACTCTATTCCTAATTTTTCTCAAATTCAGTTCATTCATCTAACCACCAAAAACAATAGGTTAGGTTAGGTATAAATAAATATTAATAAATAATTAGAAACATTTCTCCATGTTTAAGTTAGGCTAGGTTAGGTTAACTTATCATGAGCGCTCATGATAAGCTAACCTAACCTAACTTAAACATGGTAAAAAGATTAAATTAGGTTAGGTTAGGCTAGATTAAGTTAGGTTAGGTTAAGTTAGGTTAGGTTAGCCTACGTACGCGCACGTACGTAGGCCAACTGTTAATTTTCATAGTTCATTTTGAATTTCTTTCATTGAAATGCAAGAGTTGGAATATTTCAGTAGTGTTTTGTTGTGCTTTACCTTGCCACAGTTACATTCTCTTGATTTTCGAAGTTCATTTTGAATTTCTGTCGTGAAATGCAAGAGTTGGAATATTTCAGTAGTGTTTTGTTGTGCTTTACCTTGTCACAGTTACATTCTGTTGATTTTCATAGTTCATTTTGAATTTCTTTCATTGAAATGCAAGAGTTGGAATATTTCAGTAGTGTCTTGTCATGGTTTACCTTGTCAAAGCTACATTCTCATGATTTTTCGAAGTTCATTTTGAATTTCTGTCGTGAAATGCAAGAGTTGGAATATTTCAGTAGTTTTTTGTTGTGCTTTACCTTGCCACAGTTACATTCTGTTGATTTTCATAGTTCATTTTGAATTTCTTTCATTGAAATGCAAGAGTTGGAATATTTCAGTAGTGTTTTATTGTGCTTTACCTTGTCACAGTTACATTCTATTAATTTTTCAAAGTTCATTTTGAATTTCTTTCGTGAAATGCAAGAATTGGAATATTTCAGTAGTGTTTTGTTGTGCTTTACCTTGTCACAGTTACATTCTGTTGATTTTCATAGTTCATTTTGAATTTCTTTCATTGAAATGCAAGAGTTGGAATATTTCAGTAGTGTTTTGTTGTGCTTTACCTTGTCACAGTTACATTCTGTTGATTTTCATAGTTCATTTTGAATTTCTTTCATTGAAATGCAATGTCTTTTCGTTGGTTTACCTTGTCACAGCTACATTCTCATGATTTTTCAAAGTTCATTTTGAATTTCTGTCGTGAAATGCAAGAGTTGGAATATTTCAGTAGTGACTTGTTATGCTTTACCTTGTCACAGTTACATTCTCTTGATTTTTCGAAGTTCATTTTGAATTTCTGTCATGAAATGCAAGAGTTGGAAAATTGGGGTTTTAGTCCACCAGCCTGAATGGTGGAAATCCACTAGCTCAGTATTGGGGTGTTAGTCCACCAGCCTGAATGGTGGAAATCCACTAGCTCAGTATTGGGGTCCCAGTCCACCAGCTTGAACGGTGGAAATTCACTAGCTCAGAATTGGGATCTTAGTCCACCAGCCTGAATGGTGGAAATCCACTAGCTCAGTATTGGGGTCTTAGTCCACCAGCCTGAATAGTGGAAATCCACTAGCTCAGTATTGGGGTCTTAGTCCACCAGCCTGAATGGTGGAAATCAACAGCTTTACCTTGTCACAGTTACATTCTGTTGATTTTCATAGTTCATTTTGAATTTCTTTCATTGAAATGCAAGAGTTGGAATATTTCAGTAGTGTTTTGTTGTGCTTTACCTTGTCACAGTTACATTCTGTTGATTTTCATAGTTCATTTTGAATTTCTTTCATTGAAATGCAAGAGTTGGAATATTTCAGTAATGTTTTGTTGTGCTTTACCTTGTCACAGTTACATTCTCTTAATTTTTCAAAGTTCATTTTGAATTTCTTTCGTGAAATGCAAGAATTGGAATATTTCAGTAGTGTCTTGTCGTGGTTTACCTTGTCACAGCTACATTCTGTTGATTTTCATAGTTCATTTTGAATTTCTTTCATTGAAATGCAAGAGTTGGAATATTTCAGTAGTGACTTGTTGTGCTTTACCTTGTCACAGTTACATTCTCTTGATTTTTCGAAGTTCATTTTGAATTTCTTTCGTGAAATGCAAGATTTGGAAAATTGGGGGTCTTAGTCCACCAGCCTGAATGGTGGAAATCCACTAGCTCAGTATTGGGGTCTTAGTCCACCAGCCTGAATGCTGGAAATCCACTAGCTCAGTATTGGAGTCCCAGTCCACCAGCCTGAACGGTGGAAATTCACTAGCTCAGAATTGGGGTCTTAGTCCACCAGCCTGAATGGTGGAAATCCACTAGCTCAGTATTGGGGTCTTAGTCCACCAGCCTGAATGGTGGAAATCCACTAGCTCGTATTGGCGTCTTAGTCCACCAGCCTGAATGGTGGAAATCCACTAGCTCAGTATTGGGGTCTCAGTCCACCAGCCTGAATGGTGGAAATTCACTAGCTCACGTAACCTCGTCCAAATTAACCTTAAAAAATGAAATAAAGCTCTGTCGACTTTGCATGTCTCTCTCTCTCACTATGTATGCGCCGTCGCGTGATTCGTCTCTTTGTGTCTGTCGTCTCTGTGTGTTTTTTAAATTTTTGGGTCACCTGCCGGAGACTCTGGGCGGGTGAGCACCCCCAAATATGTTACGTGCGCGCACGTAACCTCGTCCAAATTAACCTTAAAAAAATGAAATAAAGCTATGTCGACTTTGCATGTCTCTCTCTCTCACTATGTATGCGCCGTCGCGTAATTCGTCTCTTTGTGTCTGTCGCTTCTGTGTGTTTTTTAAATTTTTGGGTCACCTTCCGGAGACTCTGGGCGGGTGAGCACCCCCAAATATTGTCCCAAATTCCTCTCTCAATTTAGCACTTGTTCAAGGATGCCCAGTGTCTCCAATCACTTTCCCAATAGTATCTATTCATTGTCTCAGCTCAGTTTAGAAAATCTGAGCCCATTTCCACTTTTTCAAATTTTGGTTCACTTGCCTGAGACTCTGGGCAGGTGAGGTGGGCACCTCCAAAAATTTGTCCCAACTTCCACTCTTGCCTTAGAACTTATTCACGGATACCTAAAACCGTCAACGGTTAGACTGTTGCACTAGCGGTAACCATGCCATGCTCTACACACATACCAACAATATATTTTCGTTTTTTGTTTTCCATTTTCACAATGGAGTCTCAATCGAGCTCATGTCCGTCGCTTAGCATTCAGGCCTTGACAAATAAAGCCCAGATAGTCGGACTCCAACGCTCCAATCTGAACACTGACTAAGACCCCAATTCTGAGCTAGTGAATTTCAACCATTCAGGCTGGTGGACTAAGACCCCAATTCTGAGCTAGTGAATTTCCACCATTCAGGCTGGTGGACTAAGACCCCAATTCTGAGCTAGTGAATTTCCACCATTCAGGCTGGTGGACTGAGACCCCAATACTGAGCTAGTGGATTTCCACCATTCAGGCTGGTGGACTAAGACCCCAATACTGAGCTAGTGGATTTCCACCATTCAGGCTGGTGGACTAAGACCCCAATACTGAGCTAGTGGATTTCCACCATTCAGGCTGGTGGACTAAGACCCCAATTCTGAGCTAGTGAATTTCCACCGTTCAGGCTGGTGGACTGGGACTCCAATACTGAGCTAGTGGATTTCCAGCATTCAGGCTGGTGGACTAAGACCCCAATACTGAGCTAGTGGATTTCCACCATTCAGGCTGGTGGACTAAGACCCCCAATTTTCCAACTCTTGCATTTCACGACAGAAATTCAAAATGAACTTCGAAAAATCAAGAGAATGTAACTGTGACAAGGTAAAGCACAACAAGTCACTACTGAAATATTCCAACTCTTGCATTTCAATGAAAGAAATTCAAAATGAACTATGAAAATCAACAGAATGTAGCTGTGACAAGGTAAACCACGACAAGACACTACTGAAATATTCCAATTCTTGCATTTCACGACAGAAATTCAAAATGAACTTCGAAAAATCAAGAGAATATGACTGTGACAAGGTAAAGCTGTGGATTTCCACCATTCAGGCTGGTGGACTAAGACCCCAATACTGAGCTAGTGGATTTCCACCATTCAGGCTGGTGGACTAAGACCCCAATTCTGAGCTAGTGAATTTCCACCGTTCAGGCTGGTGGACTGGGGCCCCAATACTGAGCTAGTGGATTTCCACCATTCAGGCTGATGGACTAACACCCCAATACTGAGCTAGTGGATTTCCACCATTCAGGCTGGTGGACTAAGACCCCAATTCTGAACTCGTGAATTTCCACCGTTCAGGCTGGTGGACTGGGACCCCAATACTGAGCTAGTGGATTTCCACCATTCAGGCTGGTGGACTAACACCCCAATACTGAGCTAGTGGATTTCCACCATTCAGGCTGGTGAACTAAGACCCCAATTTTCCAACTGTTGCATTTCACGACAGAAATTCAAAATGAACTTCAAAAAATCAAGAGAATGTAACTGTGACAAGGTAAAGCATAACAAGTCACTACTGAAATATTCCAACTCTTGCATTTCACGACAGAAATTCAAAATGAACTTTGAAAAATCATGAGAATGTAGCTGTGACAAGGTAAACCAACGACAAGACATTGCATTTCAATGAAAGAAATTCAAAATGAACTATGAAAATCAACAGAATGTAACTGTGACAAGATAAAGCACAACAAAACACTAATGAAATATTCCAACTTTTGCATTTCAATGAAAGAAATTCAAAATGAACTATGAAAATCAACAGAATGTAACTGTGACAAGGTAATGCACAACAAAACACTACTGAAATATTCAAACTCTTGCATTTCAATGAAAGAAATTCAAAATGAACTATGAAAATTAACAGAATGTAACTGTGACAAGGTAAAGCACAACAAAACACTACTGAAATATTCCAATTCTTGCATTTCAATGAAAGAAATTCAAAATGAATTATGAAAAATCAAGAGAATGTAACTGTAACAAGGTAAAGCACAACAAAACTCTTGCATTTCAATGAAAGAAATTCAAAATGAACTATTAAAATCAACAGAATGTACCTGTGACAAGGTAAAGCACAACAAAACACTACTGAAATATTCCAATTCTTGCATTTCACGAAAGAAATTCAAAATGAACTTTGAAAAATTAATAGAATGTAACTGTGACAAGGTAAAGCACAACAAAACACTACTGAAATATTCCGACTCTTGCATTTCAATGAAAGAAATTCAAAATGAACTATGAAAATCAATAGAATGTAACTGTGACAAGGTAAAGCACAACAAAACACTACTGAAATATTCCAACTCTTGCATTTCACGACATAAATTCAAAATGAACTTCGAAAAATCATGAGAATGTAGCTGTGACAAGGTAAACCATGACAAGACACTACTGAAATATTCCAACTCTTGCATTTCAATGAAAGAAATTCAAAATGAACTATGAAAATCAACAGAATGTAACTGTGACAAGGTAAAGCACAACAAAACACTACTGAAATATTCCAATTCTTGCATTTCACGAAAGAAATTCAAAATGAACTTTGAAAAATTAATAGAATGTAACTGTGACAAGGTAAAGCACAACAAAACACTACTGAAATATTCCAACTCTTGCATTTCAATGAAAGAAATTCAAAATGAACTATGAAAATCAACAGAATGTAACTGTGACAAGGTAAAGCACAACAAAACACTACTGAAATATTCCAACTCTTGCATTTCACGACAGAAATTCAAAATGAACTTTGAAAAATCATGAGAATGTAGCTGTGACAAGGTAAACCATGACAAGACACTACTGAAATATTCCGACCTTTGCATTTCAATGAAAGAAATTCAAAATGAACTATGAAAATCAACAGAATGTAACTGTGACAAGGTAAAGCACAACAAAACACTACTTAAATATTCCAACTCTTGCATTTCAATGAAAGAAATTCAAAATGAACTATGAAAATCAACAGAATGTAACTGTGACAAGGTAAAGATCAACAAAATGTACCTGTGACAAGGTAAAGCACAACAAAACACTACTGAAATATTCCAATTCTTGCATTTCACGAAAGAAATTCAAAATGAACTTTGAAAAATTAATAGAATGTAACTGTGACAAGGTAAAGCACAATAAAACACTACTGAAATATCCCAACTCTTGCATTTCAATGAAAGAAATTCAAAATGAACTATGAAAATCAACAGAATGTAACTGTGACAAGGTAAAGCACAACAAAACACTACTGAAATATTCCAACTCTTGCATTTCACGACAGAAATTCAAAATGAACTTCGAAAAATCATGAGAATGTAGCTGTGACAAGGTAAACCATGACAAGACACTACTGAAATATTCCAACTCTTGCATTTCAATGAAAGAAATTCAAAATGAACTATGAAAATCAACAGAATGTAACTGTGACACGGTAAAGCACAACAAAACACTACTGAAATATTCCAACTCTTGCATTTCACGACAGAAATTCAAAATGAACTTCGAAAAATCAAGAGAATGTAACTGTGACAAGGTAAAGCACAACAAAACACTACTGAAATATTCCAACTCTTGCATTTCACGAAAGAAATTCAAAATGAACTTTGAAAAATTAAGAGAATGTAACTGTGACAAGGTAAAGCACAACAAAACATTACTGAAATATTCCAACTCTTGCATTTCAATGAAAGAAATTCAAAATGAACTATGAAAATCAACAGAATGTAACTGTGACAAGGTAAAGCACAACAAAACACTACTGAAATATTCCAATTCTTGCATTTCACGAGAGAAATTCAAAATGAACTTCGAAAAATCAAGAGAATATGACTGTGACAAGGTAAAGCTGTGGATTTCCACCATTCAGGCTGGTGGACTAAGACCCCAATACTGAGCTAGTGGATTTCCACCATTCAGGCTGGTGGACTAAGACCCCAATTCTGAGCTAGTGAATTTCCACCGTTCAGGCTGGTGGCCTGGGACCCCAATACTGAGCTAGTGGATTTCCACCATTCAGGCTGATGGACTAACACCCCAATACTGAGCTAGTGGATTTCCACCATTCAGGCTGGTGGACTAAGACCCCAATTCTGAGCTCATGAATTTCCACCGTTCAGGCTGGTGGACTGGGACCCCAATACTGAGCTAGTGGATTTCCACCATTCAGGCTGGTGGACTAACACCCCAATACTGAGCTAGTGGATTTCCACCATTCATGCTGGTGAACTAAGACCCCAATTTTCCAACTCTTGCATTTCACGACAGAAATTCAAAATAAACTTCAAAAAATCAAGAGAATGTAACTGTGACAAGGTAAAGCATAACAAGTCACTACTGAAATATTCCAACTCTTGCATTTCACGACAGAAATTCAAAATGAACTTTGAAAAATCATGAGAATGTAGCTGTGACAAGGTAAACCAACGACAAGACATTGCATTTCAATGAAAGAAATTCAAAATGAACTATGAAAATCAACAGAATGTAACTGTGACAAGGTAATGCACAACAAAACACTACTGAAATATTCAAACTCTTGCATTTCAATGAAAGAAATTCAAAATGAACTATGAAAATCAACAGAATGTAACTGTGACAAGGTAAAGCACAACAAAACACTACTGAAATATTCCAATTCTTGCATTTCACGAAAAAAATTCAAAATGAACTTCGAAAAATCAAGAGAATGTAACTGTAACAAGGTAAAGCACAACAAAACTCTTGCATTTCAATGAAAGAAATTCAAAATGAACTATGAAAATCAACAGAATGTACCTGTGACAAGGTAAAGCACAACAAAACACTACTGAAATATTCCAATTCTTGCATTTCACGAAAGAAATTCAAAATGAACTTTGAAAAATTAATAGAATGTAACTGTGACAAGGTAAAGCACAACAAAACACTACTGAAATATTCCAACTCTTGCATTTCAATGAAAGAAATTCAAAATGAACTATGAAAATCAACAGAATGTAACTGTGACAAGGTAAAGCACAACAAAACACTACTGAAATATTCCAACTCTTGCATTTCACGATAGAAATTCAAAATGAACTTCGAAAAATCATGAGAATGTAGCTGTGACAAGGTAAACCATGACAAGACACTACTGAAATATTCCAACTCTTGCATTTCAATGAAAGAAATTCAAAATGAACTATGAAAATCAACAGAATGTAACTGTGACAAGGTAAAGCACAACAAAACACTACTGAAATATTCCAACTCTTGCATTTCAATGAAAGAAATTCAAAATGAACTATGAAAATCAACAGAATGTAACTGTGACAAGGTAAAGATCAACAGAATGTACCTGTGACAAGGTAAAGCACAACAAAACACTACTGAAATATTCCAATTCTTGCATTTCACGAAAGAAATTCAAAATGAACTTTGAAAAATTAATAGAATGTAACTGTGACAAGGTAAAGCACAATAAAACACTACTGAAATATTCCAACTCTTGCATTTCAATGAAAGAAATTCAAAATGAACTATGAAAATCAACAGAATGTAACTGTGACAAGGTAAAGCACAACAAAACACTACTGAAATATTCCAACTCTTGCATTTCGCGACAGAAATTCAAAATGAACTTCGAAAAATCATGAGAATGTAGCTGTGACAAGGTAAACCATGACAAGACACTACTGAAATATTCCAACTCTTGCATTTCAATGAAAGAAATTCAAAATGAACTATGAAAATCAACAGAATGTAACTGTGACACGGTAAAGCACAACAAAACACTACTGAAATAACTCAACTCTTGCATTTCACGACAGAAATTCAAAATGAACTTCGAAAAATCAAGAGAATGTAACTGTGACAAGGTAAAGCACAACAAAACACTACTGAAATATTCCAACTCTTGCATTTCAATGAAAGAAATTCAAAATGAACTATGAAAATTAACAGAATGTAACTGTGACAAGGTAAAGCACAACAAAACACTACTGAAATATTCCAATTCTTGCATTTCAATGAAAGAAATTCAAAATGAACTATGAAAAATCAAGAGAATGTAACTGTAACAAGGTAAAGCACAACAAAGCTCTTGCATTTCAATGAAAGAAATTCAAAATAAACAATGAAAATCAACAGAATGTACCTGTGACAAGGTAAAGCACAACAAAACACTACTGAAATATTCCAATTCTTGCATTTCACGAAAGAAATTCAAAATGAACTTTGAAAAATTAATAGAATGTAACTGTGACAAGGTAAAGCACAACAAAACACTACTGAAATATTCCAACTCTTGCATTTCAATGAAAGAAATTCAAAATGAACTATGAAAATCAATAGAATGTAACTGTGACAAGGTAAAGCACAACAAAACACTACTGAAATATTCCAACTCTTGCATTTCACGACAGAAATTCAAAATGAACTTCGAAAAATCATGAGAATGTAGCTGTGACAAGGTAAACCATGACAAGACACTACTGAAATATTCCAACTCTTGCATTTCAATGAAAGAAATTCAAAATGAACTATGAAAATCAACAGAATGTAACTGTGACAAGGTAAAGCACAACAAAACACTACTGAAATATTCCAACTCTTGCATTTCACGACAGAAATTCAAAATGAACTTCGAAAAATCAAGAGAATGTAATTGTGACAAGGTAAAGCACAACAAAACACTACTGAAATATTCCAACTCTTGCATTTCAATGAAAGAAATTCAAAATGAACAATGAAAATTAACAGAATGTAACTGTGACAAGGTAAAGCACAACAAAACACTACTGAAATATTCCAACTCTTGCATTTCAATGAAAGAAATTCAAAATGAACTATGAAAATCAACAGAATGTAACTGTGACAAGGTAAAGCACAACAAAACACTACTGAAATATTCCAACTCTTGCATTTCAATGAAAGAAATTCAAAATGAACTATGAAAATCAACAGAATATAACTGTGACAAGGTAAAGCACAACAAAACACTACTGAAATATTCCAACTCTTGCATTTCACGACAGAAATTCAAAATGAACTTTGAAAAATCATGAGAATGTAGCTGTGACAAGGTAAAGCACAACAAAACACTACTGAAATATTCCAATTCTTGCATTTCACGAAAGAAATTCAAAGTGAACTATGAAAATCAACAGAATGTAACTGTGATAAGGTAAAGCACATTCCCCGAGAAAATATCTGCCTTTGAATAGACAGCTCTAGAAAATCGTCATCTAGAATCAAATGTTTTTCTATAAACACTAGATTCCTCATGATTCGCTCTTTTTCAAATCTATCCATTTTTTAGAGTCCTAACACTCTCACAACCATCTTCAGACTAAGCAGAATTTCTTTTTGTACTCTAGAAAATATACACTAATCTACTATAGAAAGAAAAATACCTTTGATTTAGAAACAATTTTATTGAACATAATTACAATAATAATATTCACTGATGCATTTTGTTCTCATCAATATATTTCGATAGGACATCTAATGCTGACCGAAGTTTATTTATATGGAGAATATTCACTTTGCCAGCAAAACATAGTTGCTCCTCCTGCTTAAACTTGCTTAATGATATCACGTATCTAGCATACATACTGTCCCATTCAAGGCGTAGTCTACAGCCAGCGGTTATTTCCACAGCCACATTGGGTACTCGTATATCGTTGCTGCTGCTGCTGTCGGTTCCATCATTAATCTCCAATAATGTAAATGCACCACTCATTTTTTTTCTCCACTAATATCCTCTCAAATAAACTATTCTCTCTGAATTCAATTCTCTTGCTAATATGAATTGTAGTGAAAACCATTTCTTTTATTCAAACCCCAACCACAAATCAAGTTATCGTATATTGAACAACCTCTGATTGGCTCATAAAAAATGCCCACGTCAAACGATACATTCCTTGTGCAATTCTTATCAAAAACAAAAACCTTGCCAACTTTTAAAATGTTCACGCGTAAATACAGTGTCTCAAGCATGGGTTTTTCTTGTGCAATTCCAATGTATATTTTCATGTGTAATTGAAAACAACAGCAATTTCAATGTATATTTTCATGTGTAATTAGTATCTATTATACTCACACTACTTCTGTCGAATATATGCTGCACTAGGTTGATAATCCTGGTCATTTGCGCTCACTACCATCTCACTACTTCTTTTCATCGCGGATTTAGTTGTGATAGTAGAATCGGATTCCTGGGATGATATTGATTCATTTGTTTCTCTGTCCACTATGCTAACAGTACTTCTACTCTCCTCCAAATTCACTGACTCACGGACTATAGATTCCTCACTCTTTTTTATTTCTTTCATTTTGTCGTTTATCTTATCGTACACAAATAAACGATTTCCAAGAAAAAGTTTTACTTCTTCTTCTAATTCACAGCAGGCGGGCTATTCAGTTAGTACTGAATTTTACGCTCCTCAACTTCACATTTGACGGAGCTTCTTCTTTAGCTTGTATCATAACCGGTATAAGCTTCCCTCGGGCTAACCGTTCGCTAGCTGAATAATCGGGAGCTACAGTGAGGTCATATCTTTGAAAATTCTGAAATGATTTCAGGATCGTGAATTTAAGATCTATAGATGAGAATCTGATCACAATAGGTCGGACCTTTATTTGTGATGGTAAACGAAATGCATCAATAATATCGTGTTCAGCTACACTTAAATGGGGCACCACCCGAGTAAAACACGTAATAAGATCCTCTTTTAGATATCTTCCTCTTACAATCGGAGAAAAATTATAAAGGATTACATTGCACCTTTTCTGCTCTTTTTCTATTCTTTCCATTCTTGCTATGCTAGACTCTAGTTCTCTGCTAGTGTTCTTGATTCGTTTTGTATTAATGTCTACTGCAGAACGTACTTCACTAATTTGACTAGAAAGACTTGTAGCCAGGCTTTGGAAATCTTTCAATAAATTATGAACTTTGATAGCCATGGGATTAAGAGATTTTAACTTTTCTTCCACACTTTCCAATTTCGCCAATATTAATTGAGTTGCCTCTAATTGATCGTTCATAATACTATTTCGACTTGCCTACTAAAATTGCAAAGGTCTACCTTAGAATGTACCAGCCAAATGCTCCGGCACTAGAGTTATCAAGTGGGTTCTGATTTAGAAAAATCAACGCTCAGGACGCAGCGTGTATACACAAGTGATGGTATGAAGTGAGCAATCCCTCGTAATTAAATCAGCTGAATTTTTTCACGAAAAGTTAATTACGCAATATAACACAGTACAATGGATAATCCGAAAAACTTGTTCTTTATCGTTCAGAGACTAAAGTCAGACTGAAAACTATATAAGTCTTGAACAGTCTTGGAAAGTATAAACAAAATCAAATTGTATATTAGATATATAATGATATTAATTGTTGAAAGATCCATCAGTTCAAGATTTTTTTTTCACTGTAATTTTATTTTCATTTTCAATGCTGTAAGAACTGGAAAAGAATAAATTTGTAATATACGAGCAATTCGTTTTCAGTTAAGCGCTAATGACGCAGAAGGCTTTAGGTTTTTACAGTTAAAGAAGGGGGCAGTATACAAATTTTGTTTGTCGTGAAAATATATTTGTCTAGACCAATCTTGGAAAGAACTAATAAATTAAACTGAATATTTTATATATAATGATATTAATTGCTGAAAGCTCATCAGTTCAAAATTTTACTGTAATTTTAATATTTATTTTTAATATTAAGTACAAAAGAAAACATTTGTAATATAATTCGTTTTCAGTGAAGCGCCAATGACGCAGTAGGTTTTAGGCTTGTGCAGTGAGGCGATACCCAAACTCTTGTTTGTAGTTATTTTTATTTGATTCAAACTTGATTTGCATATTCAATTTAAGTTTCACTTGTTTTAAGATTTATTTATTCATTTACATTAATATATATTGTATGTTTGTTCGCATTGATTGTTTATTTAATTTCTGTTCGTTTTTAGTTTCATTTATACTTTGATAGCAAACTATTTTTTTCGTTTTAAGCTTGATTTTTATATTTAATCTAAGCATTACTCGCTTTAAGATCTATTTATTCATTTATATTATTACTTGTTGTATGTTTTTCGCTATGATTGTTTATTTAATTTCTGTTCGTTTTGGGTTTCATTTATTTTTTAATAGTAATTTCTGGTCGTTTTGAGTTTGAATTTTAACAGGTATTTGTATCTCCTGAGCTTAAGTTTAAAATGACCTTTACTTTTCTTTGAAAAACTTATTTTTCGGAAAGTTTTTTAATTAATTGTTGTTCTTTTTTTATTGCAAAAAGTTTCAATTTTTTATGGAATGGGGGGTGGGGTTGCTTACTGTCCGATTATTCTTGACTTTAAAAAACAGATCTAGAACTTTCAATTTAAATCGAATGAGGCTTTTTTCAAAGTCTATACGATAACTTCTTTGATAAAAACCTTATACATAAACAATAGACAGCTTGCATAACTTGTGGACAGCGATTGACAACAATGAATAGATTGAAAATATAGCTCCAATAAGGGGGTTTTGACCATTTCACTTGCTGATACAAAGGGATCACGACTGTTTGGAATTGACCTTAATATGGTTTTGTGTGCCAAAGCAATTTTGCATCTATCACAGAGTATGTATTCTAACATTATAATTGGATAATCATAATAGATTTACTATGTGTTCTTCGTATACATAACTTTACCTTATTAAAGTCTTTGGGGTGGGGGCGACGTAGTTGGCATAAAGAAGAAAACTTTAGCGTAGACAGTAGAAGAGGAGGAGCGTGAGGCTGGAGACTCATCCAATACGGGGTGGAACTTCACTTATCTCCTCCGTTCCCGATTTAAGAGATTAGACAAACTCATTGGGCTGTAAAATGTTGGACCGTTTGAGTTGTGGAAGACGTTAAAATACTCAAAAATACTTTATATTTTCAGTTATTGCAGGATTGATTTCATAGATTGTGGAATGGTGAGCCCCCTGGCCCATCATTTGGGTGAGCCTCAACTCATAATCTGCAATTTTGATTAATTGTTCCGTGTTATGTGCATATATTATTCTATATATGTTACTTTGAGTTATGCTGTTATCGCATTGTGTTCATTTTTAAGCCTTGAGATAAAAACTGAAACCTTAGCGGAGACAGTGGTGGGGGGAAGTCTCCCCCCTCAAATGCATAGTTGACCAGCCACAGAGAAAGTAATACAAATGAAAATAATCTGTCTTTTGAAAATATCCTTTTTTCAAAAGACACGAACAAAATGGTCTAAAGGAACCTGGAGTGCTATCTCTGACATTTCCGTTGATTCTTTATTCCCGTTACTTTCAGATGTAAAATTTAGAATATTATCGAATGGGTTTAGTCGTCCCCTCCCTGAATAATCACAATGGGAAAACCCACCCCTGGGAAATTCCTCCAACCTCAAAGAACATTTTCTTGTCCTTCTGATAATTCCCAGCGTTAAATTCCACCCAGCAGAAATTTCCCAGCCGTGGAATATGCTCCCCCAAACATATTCTCCTCAGATAATTTCGGGTATTCATAAAAATGGAAGCTGAAATTTTACTTAACTTTTTAGGTGCGATTCAATGCTATAGCGCTACCTAAGTAAAGAGCCATAAGGGTTCAATGAATTAATACTTATTTATTTTTCCAGGGGCACTTTATGTTGAAGAGATGGTCGCATCAACTTAGGAACGGGTTTCATTGAATTACAAATTAAAATTTATAGTGCTCTTACACCAAGGGCGGATCCAGGATTTCTTAGGGGGGGGGGGGGGCAAAATAGGTTGATCCCATAGACTTGCGTTAGGAGCAATTTTAATTAACGCAATCTTGCGTTAATTAAGTAAATTACATTATTTTAGACTACGTTAGGGGGGAGCACCCCCCTCGCCCCTCCTCTGGATCTGCCAGTGCCTTACACTCTCTGTTTCTTTCCTTGTTA
The DNA here is from genome assembly GCA_027921565.1 of Artemia sinica. Classification (NCBI taxonomy): domain Eukaryota; kingdom Metazoa; phylum Arthropoda; class Branchiopoda; order Anostraca; family Artemiidae; genus Artemia; species Artemia sinica. The sequence goes on from CM051272.1 coordinate 19,127,572, forward strand.
GGGAGTAGAGCAGATGCCTAATAGGTGTGTTAATACCAAAACATTCAAACTCTCATTGAGCTTTCAGGTATAAACAGAATTAGTTCAAAGGAAGGGTTGGGGCAAAAGGGCGTCGGGGGGTTTATATGCCCTTCGGTCAATCTTGACTCTTAAGAGCTGGACTAGAACTTCCAATTTCTAATCAAATGAGCCCTTTCTGAATTTTATACGAGAATCCCTTCATGCCCCCGGGCCCTGGGGGGTTGTCGACGCCAGAGTTTTGTTACTTAGCCTTTCAACTATTTTTAACAAAATAGTATTTTTAACCCTTGCATATAAAGCATCTCTGGGGGGAAAATAATAAAAAATTTTGAAGCTATATAAGATTTATTCATTTATTTATGTTTGCACCGGTTATCTTTATGTTTGTAAGATAGTTAATTTTAGTTTCTGTTCGTTTGGGGTTTTGTTTGTTCTTTAACAGTAATTTCTTGTCTTTTTGAGTTTTAACTATAAAAGGAATTAATTTCTTTTGGTCCTGAGTTCAATATGGCTCTTTACTTTTCTTAGAAAACTTATTTTTATGTAAGGTTTTTTTTATTAATAATAATAAAACATTGGAGCCTTATGGCCTTTGCTATAGACAGCTTAATTACATGCCTCTGATAAATCAAACGTGATTTTTTCACGCAGCAATGAATGGATCGAAAAAAAGCCTCTAATAACAGTAGCTAGGTTATTCCATTTGTTGATGTAGAAAGAACAGGATCGTTTTGATTAGACCATTTTTGGATTTTTTGTGCCACAATAATTTAGTATTTATCGCAAAGTATGTATTTTAACCTTATTTTAAGTATGGCTGTAATTTTAAGCATTTTATAATAGATTTAATATGTGTTCTTCCCATAAAAAACTTTACCTTATTAAAGTCTTTGGACTGGGGGTAGCGTAGTTGGCATAAAGAAGAAAACTCTAGCGTAGACAGTAGGATAGGGGGAGGGTGAGGCTGGAGACTCATCCAATACGGGGCGAAACTTCACTTATCTCTTCCGTTCCTGATTTAGGAGATTGGAGAGACTCTTTGGGCCTTAGAATATTATCGAATGGGTTTAGTTGTGCCCTCCCTGAATAATTCACATTTGGAAAAGTCACCCCCTGGGAAATTCATCCCCCCCAAGAGCATTTTCTTTTCCTGATGATATTTCCCCCGCGTTAAATTCCAGCCAGCAGAAATTTCCCACCCGTGGAATATACTCCCCTAAACATATTCCCCTCAGATAATTTTGGGTATTCATAAAAATGGAAACTGAAATTTCTACTAAACTTTTTAGGTCAGAAGTGTGGTAAAGCTTTCCAATTTAGTTAATTATTAATTGAGTAAAAATATATTAAGACGCAAAAAACAAAGTTTCAAAATACCACTTTTTAAGATAAAGATACAAATCGTGGAATGTGTAAGCTTGGAGGGAACTTGCTCAATAACCAATTTCCTGGCTAAATGCGTCAATGTGCCGGAAGGACGTGGTTAGTTTTTCATATATATACCCAGATTTTTGAGACTGAAGAGAGACTTTTGCAGGGCGAACCTCTGCCCGTTTATTTTCTCGTAAGAAATACCTTGGGATCTTGTCGGATCATTGTAAGTGTCTGTATCTTATTATATATTATTGTAGTTTCTGAGACTTTTGGTGTACTTGGGACAGCCAGTCCCAGTAGAATATCTATTTCTGTAATTATTATATGTAAATTGAATAAAAGTATTGTATTTTAGACAACCTCTCTACGATCTACCTTTAGCCCCTCGAACATACCCAGTCGGTACGCCTCATTAGTTCGGTCATAGCCTAAGGCACGCTACCAAAGTTTAATTACCTAAGGGCCAGAGTTTATCTCCCCTATAAAGGGAGAATAAAGGCATCTACAACTACAACCCCCAAATACCATAGAATAAATAACACTTCACAACAACTGGTGGTCGCTAGAAAAACTGGGTCGAGAAGGCTAGATAAAAATAGTAGATTGAAATAAAATGGCTTTACCAGAGGAAAAAATGACTTCCCTATCAACAGTACTTGAAATTGCAAAAATTATACCAGAATACGCGGGAAATTCAGACGTAGATGAGTTGTTCGAAAAATTAAAAATTTTCGACGAACTAACTAAATCATTTGAGGATAAGGTCAAAGAGCAATGCGTTGCAGCCAGATTAAAGGGAAGCGCCCTTAAACATTTTGAGGCAATTAAGGAAAAAGAGCCCAAGGACATCAGTACTCTAATTGAATCTTTTAAAACAAGATTCATAGAGACAAGCATCTCCGAGAGGCTAAGAACAGAGGTAGTAACATTTGATACCTCAAATAGTATCAGGGAATATGCAGACAAAATTTGTAGATCCGTGTGTTTACAATTAGAAAGATGCGGAAATGACGAGACAATAAAGAAAGTACAACTACATACTTTTACCCAAGGGTTACCAAAAAAGTTATTAAGACTAATATTATCGCGGAAACCTGAAAATTTAGAACAGGCTATAATACTAGTCGAAACAGAGGTAAAAATTGACGAGGCTATGAAAAGGTTTGATCAGATGTCAATAAATAACATGGGAGCCCAAGAAAGTATAAAATATGAAAGGGGACAGAAAAACGGTGAGCTTTGAGGAGCCGAATCGTGAACCAAAAAGGCGCGACGGAGGCCGAGGGTCGCCGTCTAGGGAGATAGCTGACAGATTCCACGACCTTGAGAGATTAGCAGCTAATAACTATAGAAAATATGAGCACCCTCCCCCACAAAAGACAGATAGTTGGGGAACCAACAAGGACAGATCCAAAATATTTAGAAATAACCAGGAAACAAACAAACAATTTAAGAGAAAATTTTATTGCTATTATTGTAGCAAACCAAACCACTATGCAGCAGATTGCTGGCATAGAATACGCAAAGAAGGCCAGACGTACAAGACAAGACACCAATTTAGAACGCAGGGGGACAGAAATTTAGGGAGACAGGGAACAAATAATACTTGGCAAACACCTAATAATATTCCTGAATTTAGGCCTAGAAGGCAAACGGTTAATAATACCCAGGGTCAAAGTAGCAGCGCTGAAGAAAACTGGGATAATGCCAGAAATTGTTTGCCAAACAGTGGGCATTTAAACGGAGAAACCAGCCTGTAAGGGTTGACAGAGCTGTTTCCTTACAAAGACCCCTATATAGTTTAGAATGTTGTGATACGAATGCAAATAATAATAATCTACCGATTCTGCGTTGTTTTAAAATTGAGTGTTTTCAAAATTTACCATGTTTACTAGATACAGGCGCATCTAAATCATTAATTCGAGAGGAAGTCTTTAATAGGTATCCTCCTAGTGTCAAAAATCGAGTAAGCAGATGCCAAAATACCCTAACATCAGTGACAGGGCACAAGCTGACAATTTTGGGAGAATGTCCACTAATATTTAGTGCAGGGAATAAAGAAATAACAGTAACAGTAATAATATGCAAGCAGCTACCATTTCCTTGTATTCTAGGAGCAGATGCCATCAGAAAATATGGGATTGTATGGGAACCCATATCCAATACAATCACAATAAACCAGGCAAATGAAAGTAATAGGCAAATTTGCGTAACAACAAATAAAGAAAGTGAAGATTCGAATTATAACCTAAAAATAAGCGGAAAAATAACAATAGAAGGGGGAACGACAGCTCAAGTTCTAGCTACATTAAATGAAAAAGAAGGAAAGATTAAAACAATTGATGCCGTGATAGGGGGGGGTACATCATAAAAGAATACCCAATGATTTTCGTGGAAAATCAAGTTATAAAAATTGAAAATGGTATAACATACTTGAAACTATCAAATTAAGTAATGATAAAATAAAACTGAACCAGGTAGAACTTGGATCAGTAGAAAAGATTTCAAATTCAGAAATAAAATCTCTAAACAGTCCAGAAATAAGCGTAAACTTCACTTCTAGCCACGAACATTTATCCTCATTAAAACCGCAACCACAAGAAGAGTATGGAATGGCGAAAACGGATTTTTTGCAACAATTTGATTTACAACATTTTTCGGAAAACGTAAAAACTAGGGTGGAAAATATTCTTTGGGATTTTAAATGGACTTTTGCAAGACACAAAGCAGATTACGGATTAACTCACTTAATCACGCACAAGATATCAACAGAGGGCCCTCCAATCAAAAAGTCACCGTATAAAACACCTTATCATTTAAAGCCATGGCTAGAAAGCCAAAAAAAAGAAATGGAAGATCAGGGAATAATTAAAGAAAGTATTAGTGATTGGTGCTTTCCATTAGTAATAGTCAGAAAAAAAGATAGTACCTGGAGATTATGTATAGACTTTAGATCACTAAACTCCGTCACGGTTAAAGACGTAATGAAGTTACCAAGAATTGATTTGATTCTAGATTCGTTAGGGGGTTCAAAATATTACACTAGTTTTGATTTAATAGCAGGATATTGGCAAATCGCTTTAGATGCAGAAACTAAGCATAAGGCTACAGTAATCTTAGACGATGGGAGAACGTTCACATTTGAACGTATGCCATTTGTCTTATCATTTAGTCCAAATTGTTTTAGTCGCCTAATGAATTTGGTGTTAAAAGATAACGAACCAGGAAGAAAAGAAGATACCTTGGCTTATTTAGATGATGTAATTCTGTTTAATGAAAACTTGGAAGACCACTTGGTCGGACTTAGAAAAATACTGGAAAAGTTTGAAAAAGCAGGCTTAAAATTAAAACCAGAAAAGTTAAAAATAGTAGTACCAAAATTAGTATTTCTTGGACACCTGATAAACCAAGGCACTATTTCACCAAATCCAGAAAAATTAACACTCATAGAAAATTTACAGCCTCCTAAAGATCAAAAAAGCTGCAGATCAGTTTGTGGGTTGCTAAGCTATTTCAGACGATATATTAAAAATTATGCCACAATAGCACAACCTTTGACGAACCTTTTGAAAAAATCAGGCAAATTCGAATATCCAGAGGACGCAAAACAAGCGCTAAATGAAATAAAAAGGCAATTATTACTGGCACCAATACTAAAACTACCAGATTTGTCACAAGACTTCTGTTTGCAAACAGATGCTTCGGGGTACGGTATAGGGGCCATATTATTAAACATAAATTCTGAAGGAGTAGAATCAATAGTTCAATACGCCAGTAGGTCACTGACGGAAGCAGAAAAAAATCCTCGACAGTTGAAAGGGAGTGTTTAGCAGTTGTAGTATTTACAGAATATTTTCGACAATTTTTACTTGGAAAAAATTTATTTTGCGCGTAGACCAAAAATCATTAGTTTGGCTACATACCATGCAAAATACTTCAGCCCGACTGACACGGTGGATACTACGTCTGCAAGTATATTCATATACCCCAATATATATAAAGGGCCGTACAAATATTTTACCAGACTATTTGTCACGAAATCCAGATAAGGAAGAAAATGTGATAGCAACCATCCAGAACGAACTGGAAGGGGTAGAAATACTGTCTTATGAAAATATTTCGAAGCATCAAAATAAAGATGATTTTTGTTTAGCAATGAAATCCTTTTTATCAAAAGGAACGGAACTGCCAGAGCACTTTAAACATTTTTTAAAGGATTTAGATAATTTTGATCTAGACGAAAGTAAAAATCTTCTAGTAAGATACCATAGACCATCGCAAGAATATAGAAAAAATGACTTAAAAATTATTCCAGTAATTCCAAAATCTCTGGAAGGAGAAGTTTTACAGATGGCACATGCAACGATTAGCTGTCACATGGGAGAAGCAAAAACTATGGGGAGACTGAAGGGAAATTTTTATTTTCCAAAAATGTACTCAAAAGTAAAAGCTTTTATACAAAGCTGCCAAGAGTGCACCAAACAAAAGTTGCCACCAAAGACCCCTAGGGCTGAATTAGGTCAATACCCCACCCCTTCAGGGGTAGGAGAAATAATGTCAATAGACATTTGGGGATCCGGGGGAAGTTTACCAGTTTCCAGGAAAGGAAACAGGTGTGTGCTAACGATAGTCGACCATTTTAATTCATATTTATACGCTTTTCCAATTAAAGATGAAAAGACAAAAACCATTGCGAAAGTTTTGGTCAATCGCCTATTTCTGGAACACGGGATTTTCCCTAGAGTTTTACTTAGCGACAATGGGCCATGTTTTAGAGCCAAATTATTAGACGAAATTACAGAATATCTGGGGGTTAGACGATGGTTTACCTCGTCTTATATGGCAGCCGCTAATGGAAAGGTTGAACGTAAGCATAGAGAATTAGCTTACATGCTGGGAATACATGCAAGAGAGGAAAATGAAAATTGGGATGAACATTTACCATTTGTAGTTTTTGCAATAAATACGGCTTTTTCACGTACCTTAAAAGAAACGCCATTTTTTTGCAACACATAAGAGATCCCAGAATTTGTTTAGATGAAATACAAAATGACAGAATATATTACAACCTAGACCAGTATAAGCAGGAGATGGTAATGCGAATGAAAAAAGCTATGGAAAAAGTTAAAGACAATCTGGAAGATGCGAAAACAGAACAAAAAGACAAATATTACAGAACAAGCAAAAATAAAACGAGTTACTGTTTAGGAGATTTGGTTTATGTTTACAAAACGAATCTGGAAGGAACAAAAAATTTAAAACCGAAATGGGAGGGACCCTACAGGATTATAAAAATTCTACCAAATAACTTAACATATGTTCTAAAGCATCAGCATAAGGAAAAGGAAGAAATAGTGCATCATAATAGAATGAAAAAGGGATATTTTTCAAAACCGTGGAAAACAGAGCCTATACTTTCAGAAGAAGAAATAGAAGACACGATCTCACCAGTATATATCAGAAGACCATATGAATTTTATGACCTTTTTAACGACCACAACAGTTGGGAGAAGTGGAAGGAATATTTAGCCCAGTCTTGGCTGCAAACTTTCCACAACAAACAAGAGAAAAAAGGAAAAGTTCAATATTCATCGGATACTAGCGATGAAAGCAACAGAGAAGAGCCTCAAACACAACCTACTGGTTTAAGACATAATAAACCAGAGGTTAAATCCAAAGAGGAAGAAAGATTGGAAGAAACCAAAGAATTATCTGATTTTCATACACTAGACTTACCTACAGTCTTAACGCAAAAATGCCTTTTGGAACAAACGCCATCTACCAGACGCGAGCTAACAGAATGCGACACCGAAAATTCTTCTAAAGAAACCGATATAGCTAAATCTAGGCCATCGTCAAGAAAACCTTCTTTGAGAGGAAAATTATGGAGAACAGTAAAGAAACCAAAGGGGCAGCAAGAAGTTGCTTTGTCAGCAGCACAAGTCACTAAAACACTTATGAAAAAAGCCAAACATCAAGAGAAACAAAGATTAAAGATATTTGACGAGGCAACAAAACAGCACTCGGACTAAGAGCCTTGTAAGCCACACTATAGAAACCACGGAAAAACTTTCCAACATTATAAAGAAGAAAAGCAAAAATTTGGAGTCCAGAACTCGGACCAGGAAACGGAGAAAGGCAGAACAAGCGCAGCCCCCAGCAGATTAATATTTGAGTAAAACAATAATAACAAATAAAAAAATATTAAATAAAAATCAAACGAGTATAAAAGCCACTAAAGAAATATCTATATTTTTTTTTAATCGGTATATAGATAACATCAAGTTTTTCTTTCAAATATATATCGCCAGTAAAAATTATGAACGTCACATTCCAACGCCAAATTATTAGCTCCGATCTGAAGTGACATCATAGGTTCCTGCAAAAATTTTGTTTCCGATACGAGATAAGACTTCGTGAGCGGTATAATGTAAAGACTTGTCAAAACAAATTAGGCTTCGCTTAAAAAAAGGAAATAAGTAAGGCCACGTAACTTTTAAATGGGTTTAGTGAACCTAATTAAATTATACATATTTAGAATCAGCATTCAAAGGCAATTCTTTTGATATGTATATTGGAAAAACATATTTTTGGGGGGATAGTCATAAAAAAAACGAAGGACGTTAGTCTACTGAAATAAGGTCATTGGAAGCTAGCAAATTTGGAGTTGAGCTCAACCACTGCTGGCCTCTCGTTTTTAAGTGGATGCGAAGCATCTACTAACCTTTGATTCTTGAGGTGACACTTTCAGCGAATTAAAAAAAAAAAAATTTGTTTTGAAAAAATTTTTAAATAATTATAATAAGGAAAAACAGCAAGAGTTCACATTAAGTCTACTACATGTACAAGCTAGCTGTAATCTTGTTATAAATAGTAGAATATATAATAAATTAAACACTTACCAATAAGGACGGTATATACAAATAAGAAGCCGTAGATAAAATGAGTCACAATTTAAAAAAAGTTAACACCGTGTTAAACAAAGTTTTCTCGGGTATAATTAATTTCACATATTAAATAAATTCACAACCAACCATTAACAGAAATAACAGGGCGACGACATTGCAGGTGAAAAACACCAATGACAGGACAATTGGCATTTAAAAACGAAACTGCTAAACGTCTTGTCATTGGGGGGATCCACCAAGCTAACCAAATACAGATCAGAAATAAAAATCAAACTTTGGAGGAGGTTTGAGCTGAATGCTCGGCAGAGTTGTTGCACCATGGGAGATGACATGATGCACTAACTCTGCCAATGCACTAAACCCATACACTTGTAGAACAGAGTAATAGTCAAAATATCACAAAAGGGACAAATTACACTTAATGACTGTATAAAACTAAGGCGCAAATTAAACTGAGGATAATTCCATTCCAGTCACAAATAATATAAAAAAAAATTATAGGGAAACCACAAAAGATAACCCCTATCTATAAGCAACTTTTGGCACGACATAGGCACTAATTTTTGGTAAAAATACCAGAGACAGAAATATGTGTCTACAATGAAAACCACACAATTTTGTGGAAATCAAGGATATTGTAAAAACGTACATTTTTATGAATATATAAAAAAGAACTAGAAATTTCGGGGCAAAACTTAATTAAAAGTGTTCAAAAAAAATTAGCTGAAAAACTACAGTACTTTTCTAACACCAAAAACTTTCGAAAGAAAAAAATTTTTTAAATAATTTCAAAAAAATACAAGTTGCAAAAATTAGACTTGTTAAGGTTATTGAAAAAGAACATGGAACATATAAATGTAGGCTTTAAAAAAAAGATATATTTTACTGAAAAAGCATAAAAGACTTGAGAAAACCCTTAGGCTCCATTGAAATATCGAAAAAAAAAGAGAAGGGTTCAAGTTGAAAATATAGCCAGAAGAAACTAAAAGGAAAATAGAAAATTGAAAGTAAGGCACATAATAGCCTTAAGAACTTGAAGTTGAAACCTAAGACTAGACCACTAAAAGTGGGGAAGTTAAAGTGAAAATAGTCATTGTCACTTGTATGTCAAAAACAGAATTACTGTGTGCCATGAAGGCCAGATATTTTCTGCAGAAGGGCCACTTTTTCCGAAAAAAGAATAGCCCAAGAAAAAAATTGTAGCCACAAATTATTAAATAGTTAATTATTTTGTTTGCAGGTTCATAATAGTCTTTTTAGATGTAGCCCATGACAAGAGGACCTGGAAACGTTATAAAAAGCTACCAGAAGGCAGTCCTGGTAAGTAAACCTTCAGAGTACAGGCAAGAGCCATTTGATAACGGCATAGGAGGTATAAGGTGAACAGCAAAAAAAAAAAAAAAAATTAACTTATCAGATCCAAGCTGTAAATGAAGCCTTAACCCAAAAGGACATTAAAGCTGAAAAAAGAGAGATTACAGACAAAAACGTTATAAAACTGTCTCAAGTACCTAGAAATTCGAAAAGAATTGAAAAGCACAAAATTCTGAATAAACAAACAGGCATATAGTAAGCTAATGACAGTTAATAAAACAAGTGGGTTCGAAATAGAACCAAATTGGTAAAACAAAGATAAAAAATGTATATAGTCGTATATGGAAAAGTTATATTGTGGTAACAGATGTTGTTGAGAAAATATATACAATTATAAATGTATTTTGAAAACTCTTTATAAATATGGAATTGTTATCATATACAAAAAAAAAATTGTAAATATGTAAATTTTGATAGCAAAATCATGCTATATGAACTATTGCCAAGCCCTTAAATAGAGGCTAATCATACTTATCAGTTATAGTGTATAAATATATTTGTTAGAGTGGAGTTTTTTGTAAATATTTTAATTGCAGTTACGACTTATCATATAAAAGTCTTGACAGACTTATTTAAAATTTGTACAAAGAATAAATACTGCAGTGATTAAATAAATTATTAGAGTACATAATTATTATTTGTTTTTAACAATTAAGTTATGTACCAACATAACTTCTGTTAATATATATATATATATATATATATATATATATATATAATATATATATATATATATATATATATATATATATATATATATATATTATATATATATATATATATATATATATATATATATATATATATATATATATATATAATATATATATATATATATATATATATATATATATATATATATATATATATATATATATATATATATATATATAACCTAAACTATCCATGTAAATATAGTAAATTAAATGTTGAGTATTTGTGTTTTTATTTTTATATCATTCAAGAAGTATTCTAGATTAGTACTTCATAAGCAATTAACAAAACAATAATTGGAATTAATTCCAATACTAGTCTATACCGTATTTTATTTTTAAAAAATGCTTAAAGTTTTAACCAGTAGTATAATAACATATCTAGTTTTGCGAATAAAAACAATACTTGCGTAAGTTATTACACAATTGCTTGTATATATATGCTCTGTTTTTATTTACTTTAAATTTTAACTAGTGATTTAATGTATATGTAAAGGTTTGACTTCGACTCAACGTATAAATAATTTTTATTGTGAAATGGTCCGCTAAGTATTAAGTTTGAAAAGAATGATCCAGCAAGAAACATAACGTTTCGATTTAAGCGAGATATTATTTTTTGGAGTAATTAAAAGAGAGAAAAGTAATGAAAAGAATTAAACTTTACAAAATTGAGTGTTTCTTTCTACTATATATGTAAAACTTTATGCTTTATATGTATTCTAATGTGAATATTTTTTTAGATACAGCCTTAGCTATGTTTTTTGGAAATCAAATTTTTCGTAGCATCCTTTCGGATCCATTTTTCTTTCAATCATGTTTTGACACATTTTTGGAAAGTAACAAATTTTGAAGCCACTTCAAATATATCCTGATACTATCACCTCATACCATCAGAAACCAAACCATACTTGATCAACTGATATTTGGAAACTATAGCAGTAATACAGACTTTACTACAAGTTCATCAAAAGTGAGATAAAATCATAACTTAATTTAGGCCTAGATAATGTGCTACCTAGCCCAAATGGCTGGAAATATGTGAAAATGCTTTGTACTGGAAAAATATGTGAAAATTTAAAAATCAATAATGTTATATGTAATTTATCCAAGGTAATTCTAAAAGGAAAAATTAACGGTATATTAACCACATCACACAGATAAATTAAATTATTAATGGGAATTAAATTTAAACTCAAAAAAATTCATAAAACTTTTCTAATATAAATCTAATTTAAGCAAAACCACTAATATAATGTTTAAGCCGCTTGGGGTCAAGTTAAAACAGAAGATGCATATGAAGAAGGGTAAAAAGAGTATTTTTCATTCCTAGACACAGAGAAAAAGAGAAACAAGGATGAATTTCAAATTGAAATCCTTCGACAAAAAAGAGCATGGCCTATATTGGACCAGAAACATGACCCTAAGGAAACCCATTGAGGGTATATGCACATAATGACCCAAAGATGGCAGCATAATAGCTGTAAACAAAATTAAGTTGTTTTAAAAGTAAAATATTGAGAATTGGGACAATTCTTCTTTAAATGGGGAGTATTGTGGTAAAGCTTTCTAATTTAGTTAATTATTAATTGAGTAAAAATATATTAAGACGCAAAAACAAAGTTTCAAAATACCACTTTTTAAGATAAAGATACAAATCGTCGGAATGTGTAAGCTTGGAGGGAACTTGCTCAATAATCAATTTCCTGGCTAAATGCGTCAATGTACCGGAAGGACGTGGTTAGTTTTTCATATATATACCCAGATTTTTGAGACTGAAGAGATACTTTTTGACTTGCAGGGCGAACCTCTGCCCGTTTATTTTCTCGTTAGAAATACCTTGGGATCTTGTCGGATCATTGTAAGTGTCTATATCTTATTATATATTATTGTAGTTTCTGAGACTTGTGGTCGACTTGGGACAGCCAGTCCCAGTAGAATATATATTTCTGTAATTATTATATGTAAATTGAATAAAAGTATTGTATTTTAGACAACCTCTCTACGATCTACCTTTAGCCCCTCGAACATACCCAGTCGGTACAACTCATTAGTTCGGTCATAGCCTAAGGCACGCTACCAAAGTTTAATTACCTTAGGGCCAGAGTTTATCTCCCCTATAAAGGGAGAATAAAGGCATCTACAACTACAACCCCCAAATACCATAGAATAAATAACACTATAGCGATGCTATAGCGTTACCTAAGTAAAGAGCCATAAGGGCTCAATGAATTAATACTTATCTATTTTTCCTGGGGCACTTTATGTGGAAGAGATGGTCGCATAAATTTTGGAACGGGGCTCGTAGAATTACAAATTAAAAGTTATAGTGCCCTTACACCAGGGGTGGATCCAGGATTTTTTTAGGGGGGAGGGCGCAAAATAGGTTGATCCGATAAACTTGCGTTAGGAGCAAGTTTAATTAACGCAATCTAGCGTTAATTAAGTAAATTATACTACTTTAGACTACGTTAGGGAGGGTGCCCCCTATCCCCTCCCCTGTATCCGCCACTGCCTTACACTCTCTGTTTCTTTCCTTGTTAGGGAGGAGAGCAGATGCTTAATAGGTGTGTGTGTTAATACCAAAACATTCTAACTCTCATTGGGCCTTCGGGTATAAACAGAATTAGTTCAAAGGAAGGGGTGGGGGGGGTTGCTATTTAATCCCTCTTGATTCTCGCGAGTATTTCTGGTCTAGGCTTTTTTTATGAAAGGAACATTGGGAGATTTTACCATGGGCGATTTTCCTGGGGAAATTTTCCGACGGTTAGGGGAAACTTCTGGGGGAGGGGGAGTTTAACGACCTGTGTTACTGCTAAATAAACTAAAAATTTTCACTGTTTTTGCTTCATTTTCTTAAATTCTGATTTTTGATTCTTATTGATTTCTTTGGACTAATTTACGGCGTATTTGACTACGATTTGAATGTAAAAACAATACTGTGATTTTGGGTATTTATTCTAGAATTTCGTTTAAAATGCGAAATAAAGAGCGTTTCAATGGCAAAATGTTATCTTATATCCAGTTTGGATGCTATTTATTGGTTTTACTTATATGTGAACTCTGCGAAATCAGGAAAGGTTAAGACACACGGTATAGGCTATATATCATTTTTTTGTTTTTCATTCTTTTGATAGGGAGGAGGGCAGATGCCTACTAGGTGTTTGTTAATACCAAAACATTCTAACTCTCATTGATATTCAGGCATATACAGAATTAATTCAAAAGAAGGGGTGGGGGTGGCTGTAAAGATCTACTCTACATCTACATAAATAATTCTGGATGTAAATTCTCTAATAAAAACATAAAATTTATTTCTTTTCAACATCATCGTATTCTATTTTTTAATCATTTTCAGTATTTTTTCATTTTTAATTTTTCGGTCAATAGTATAAACTTAAAATCCGAATGCACATGTTGGGCATTCCAGTCAGCACACGTAAAAAGAAGAAATCTAATAACGGGTCTTAATTCAAAATGTACAGTGGGTAACTAGGCTTAATAATAAAAAAAAATGACCGGTCTTAATTAGAAATTGAAACTCTTACTACTACTAGTGCCGTATCAAGGATTTTGGTTCAGTGGATGGGGATAAAATTTTGTTAGGGGGGAGAGGTAGAATGGAAAATTAAAGAAAGCGTCAAAAGTGTATTTTTATGCAATTTTATTACGTTTTTACGAGTCTGACAAACATTTCGCTTGGGGGAATTTAAACCTTTCAATCCTTCCCATGAAGACAGCCTTGACTATTACTACTACTAACAACTTACCACAATACCAAGTCACCTGACATTACCCCAGCTACGCACACTCATCAAGAAATATATTGTAATTATTTAATTGCATAGAACAATTTTGGACTAAAATCAAGCCCATGGCCCAAAGATTTTTCAAGGAATTTTATTTAAAAAATCTACTATTGAGATGTATTACAAGCAAAATTTTAAAAATTTTTGTAAATTTCAAGCCAAAATTTGTTAATGATAGATAATCCCTATATAAACTCAATTAAGTTGTAGTTCTAATAGAGCAGTATATACAGTTTATACTTGCTTTTGCTTCTAAATGAATATTTTTTTGGTAATCATCAGTTTTTTTCTTAATTTCTATGTACATACAGTCAGTAACACTGTCAAACGGACAGCAGACTTTTCAATAATGGAATGTTTTCTATAGTAAGATGACATCTTAGTACGTTAAAGCATCCAGCATACCATATTGCTATTATTTAACTGCATAGAACAATTTTGGAGTAAAATCAAGCCTATGGCCCAAAGATTTTTCAAAGAATTTCATTTAAAAAATCTACTAAACTTGAAACTTGATCCGATAAACTTGCGTTAGGAGCAAGTTTAATTAACGCAATCTTGCGTTAATTAATTAAATTGCAATACTTTCAACTACGTTAGGGGGGCGCCCCCCTCACCCTCCCCTGAATCCGCCACTGCCTTACACTCACTGTTTCTTTCCTTGTTAGGGAGGAGAGCAGATGCCTAATAGGTGTGTGTTAATACCAAAACATTATAACTCTCATTGGGCCTTCAGGTATAAACAGAAATAGTTCAAAGGAAGGGGTGAGGAAAAAGGGCGTGGGGGGGTTATTTGCCCTTCGATCACTTTTGACTTTTAAGAGCTGGACTAGAACTTCCAATTTCCAATCAAATGAGCCCTCTCTGAAGTTTATACGAGAATCCCTTCCTGCCCCCGGGCCCTGGGGGGGTTTGTCGACGCCAGAGTTTTGTTAATTAACCTTTCAACTATTTTTTACAAAATGGTGTTTTTAAACCTTGCATATAAAGCACCTCTGGGAGGAAAATAATAAAAAAATATTGAAGCTATATGAGATTTATTCATTTATTTATGTTTGCACCGGTTTTCTTTATGTTTGTAAGATAGTTAATTTTACATAATTTTAAATCTCGTGGAGATTTACATAATTTCGGCATTATGCACTTTTTTAAGGCATATAGCACCCCTCTCCTCGAAAACAATATTACCCACCACCCCTCCTCGATAATAGCTGCTTGCACTATTATATAATTTTCTTCTTTCTTTTTATTTGTCTGCATTTCCATATGGCTGCTCAATTTTAAATGTGGGGATGATTTCCCAGGGTGGAATTTTCCGGGACATCGTCTTTTGTTAGTTTTTGTGGACTGAACAGATATTTCTTTAAAGTAAAATCTAAGATGATATTTTTTTTTTTTTTTTTAGAATAATTTTTAAAATACACGGTCAGAAAACTTGTAAACAGTTCTTTTCACCGGTAATATCGATTTCAGAATGTCTGACTTAATTAGAAATTCAAGTCAGAATAATAATATCATACGTAATAGATTATTAATTTATTTTCCACTATCTTATACATTTTCTGCAATTCATTCTCTGTTATTTGTAGTTGTTTTCGTTCACTCCAAATTACAAAGCGATTTTTAGAGCAAACATTTGATATGTAAATGCCTCAAACCATGATTTATACGAGATATGATTTATTTTTATTCTTTTTCTACTGTTTATGCCCATGATTCTTAACGTTGGGCGAAGGCCCTACTGGTGGTGCGTGAGAATATTTTGGTGGGACGTGGGCAGAACGCGGACCCTTCGGCTGACTTTAAATTAGAGGCTTAATTTTGAAAAAAAATTCCTTAATGACGCCACATTCAAATGCATTTAAAGAGAAAAGAAATAATGGAAAAACTGTTTATAATGACGCCACTTTATAATGACTGTTGCCTTAATGACGCCACATTCAAATACATTTAAAGAGAAAGAAATAAAGAAGAAAACTGTTTAATGTCTAGGTTTGACCCAAACTTATAAGACTGAAATGGAAAACCAGATTTTTAAAATGAGTTTGTCTCGTGTTGGTTTTTGTGGACTTATCAGATATTTATAAAGCAAAATCTAAGATCATATTTTTTTTTTAATTCAGAATAATTTTTAAAACACAGTTTGAAAGCTTGTAAATAATTCTTTTCACCGTTAATATCGATTTCAGAATGTCTGACTTGATTAAGAGGAAAAAACGAGAAATGTTTAATTAAACAAATATAGTTTTCTTTAAACATAATTTAAATACTCTAAAACACAATAGTTTGAAATAGTTTGCGTCTGTTAACGGTCTATATATATATATATATATATATATATATATATTATATATATATATATATATATATATATATATATATATATATATATATATATATATATTATATATATATATATATAGTATATATATATATATATATATATATATTATATATATATATATATATATATATATATATTATATATATATATATATATATATATATATATATATATATATATATATATTATATATATATATATATATATATATATATATATATATATATATATATATATATATATATATATATATATAATATATATATATATATATACTATATATATATATATATATATATATATATATATATATATATATATCGGTTTAGGAGGCGTTGATTTATAACATCAGCCCATCTGGTGCGCGGCCTCCCTCGAGGACGTTTCCAGACAATCGAGGGATTGAAGTCCGATATGATCCTTGCAGGGGTAGTTGGCGGGAGGCGGAGTAAGTGGCCGTGCCATCTTAGAGAACGAGCTTCTACATGGGAGGAGAGGTTCACCAACTTGAAGGTCCTCGTGGTCTCAGTATTGCGGATCTTGTCATATCATTTGAAGCCTTTAATTCGACGCAGGTGTATAGTTAGTATGGCATCGACCTTTCTTAGTTGTATCTCGTTTATCGGCCGTGTCTCAGAAGAGTACAGCATGATGCTTGAGACTGTGGCGTTGTTGACACGGGCTTTTGTAAGGCGACTCATTTGCGGTTTGTGGAAGACTGCTCTCAGGAGCCGTCCGAATACAGAGTTTGCCTTGGCTGATCTGGCTGAGATTTCAGCGTCAAGTGTGCCAGTCAAAAAGCACTTTTTGTATCTCGTTACCATTCAAGAATACCTCATTTACCAACCTGGCATGCCTTTAAAGTATTTTCCGTGATAAGTATGTTCCCTTGCAAGATCATAATGGGCTTTTCACTAACCCAAAATTCTATCTACTGACGAATTCCCTCCAGACTCATGTTTTCATATTAGTTTTCCCCTTTTTTCCAGGCGGCATGTCCAGAAGTTGGTCTGTATGAAGAAGATTCGTATCCTAATAACTGGATACGAAGAGGTAGTTTCGCTACTGTTTTGGTAGCTTTACTGCGACCACTTGCGGATTAGGACTTCTGTCCTATGATCAAGTGCCCCCTTTCCTTCAGGAATTGAATAAGGAATTGACGGATTTCGTGTCCTACGGACACGGAAAAGGTAGTTTCGCTACTGTTTTGGTAGCTTTACTGCGACCACTTGCGGATTAGGATTTCGGTCCTATGATCAAGTGCCCCCTTTCCTTCGGGAATTGAATAAGGACTTGACAGATTTTGATTCCTGCGGACACGGAAAAGGTAGTTTCGTTAATGTTTTTGGTAGCTTTGCTGCGACCAATTGCGGATTAGGACTTTGGTTCTATGATCAAGTGCCTCATTTACTCTTTGGGAATAAGGAATCATATATAAGGAATTGACGGAGGATTTGTATGTGAAATGTAGGTACATATACAAATCAATATAGGACTAAGAGTGTCCTATTTGAAACTTGAAAGAATACTGTCGAGTTTCTGTCTCCTAAAACCATTAGAATGGTTTCAAAGAACGAAGAAAAAGGCTTAAAGAAAAAAAGACGACCGAAAGCAGAGCTGAAAAAAGATCTGCAGACAAAAAGAATATTATGAAGAAAACAAGAATGACATAAAAGCAAAAGTTTCTAATAGATTCAAAAACGATGACAAAGCTTCACTTAAAAAAAAAAAAAGAAAAAAAAATAAATAAAACACTTGCAAAAGAATTAATACGAAATATGCAACAAATGATTCTTTTCGTGAGCATTGTATAGACTCAGCCCTTAAGAGGGATCAAACCAAGTACAATACTGATGAAGCTTTTCGCCAAAACCGCATTGAAAGGGATCGAACCAAGAACAACACTGATGAAACTTTTTGCCAAGAATGTATCGAGTCAGCCCTTAGAAGGGATTAGACCAAGCACAATACTGATGAAGATTTTCGTCAAAACCGCATTGAAAGGGATCGAACCAAGTACAACACTGATGAAACTTTTTGCCAAGAATGTATCGAGTCAGCCCTTAGAAGGGATCAGACCAAGCACAATACTGATGAAGATTTTCGCCAAAACCGCATTGAAAGGGATCGAACCAAGTACAACACTGATGAAACTTTTCGCCAAGAACGTATCGAGTCAGCCCTTAGAAGGGATCAAACCGAGTACAATACTGATGAAACCTTTCGCCAAGAACGTATTGAATCATCTTTCCAAAAATACTGGACAGACGGTGATTATAGAAAAAATCATATTGCTAGAACACTACTTTTAGAAAAATCGAAGGAAATTGTTAAACATATATTTAATTCATTGGCAAAACTGCATCTGAACATTAGAAATCAATGCAAAAAATTTGTACAGAACCTACCTAATTCATTTGATGTGCCGGAAGCATTTCAATTCATGGTTGCAATGGAAAATACTCTAGAACATTGTGAGCATAGTGAAGCTTTTCATTTTGAAACCGCTTATAAGAACTGTGGCACAAATAAATGCAACAGTTGTGGTCAAGTAGGTGATGTATACAAGACAATACCAATTAACACAACAGGACAAGCAATTTTTTTTACTACGGTGAAAATTTCCTAGTACAACTTCAGGATAGATGCGGATGTGATATTTGGAAGGATGACAGAAAAGAAAAGAAATCAACTGAATTTGACAAATTGCGTAGAAGCCTTGGCAGTTTGTCTTTGACTGGAAGTGAAGAAGTTTTGAAAACTACAAGTGACGGAGGCAAATTTTATCAACATTTGATAGAAACTAAGAAAGATTCCATAGAAGAAAACATTAGCAAAATTCGTAGAAGCCTCGAAACAGCCACAATAAGTGACAATGAGATTGAAGGAACAATTAATACTGATGAACAGGTTGCATCTACTGCAACCCACAAAGATATGGTAGGTCAAATACTTTTTGATGATCTGGAAATGAGTGATATGACATGGGACGCTAAAAAAGCAAATCCCGAAAACAAAGATTCAGTGAAATGGAAATGTCATCCTCAACTTTGTAAATATGAATCAATTAACATTGAAATATGACAACAATTATTTTCTGATATAGCTGATATGAGTGAAGAAGAATCGTCAACATATTATCTTGTCATAGGATACCTAGATGACTTGGATATTTGCAAAAGTTCCTTTACTTTGTTGCAAAAGCATGGACATTCATATTGCTGTCACCCCAAAAATGGTTGTGACAGTGCTTATCGAGCTCTAAAAGCCTTAGCTTCACATTTTCCCGTCCTTAGAAACTTTGTCGGAGCATTGTATAAGGTTGTGTACAAATCTAAAATTATTCGGGACATTCCAGGACTGCAGTCCCGTTTCCAGGACTGCAGGAAACTTTCAGATGCTTCACTCACTTGTTGAAGAAGCAATTTGTAAAATTCAAATTAAATGTAGAAGTGTTAACCCACATATATCTAATCTTAGAGTGTCAACTGATGAATATCAGGTAATGAGTACCTTTGGAAAGAATCTAATTAGAGTAGCCTAGATCAGGGATGAGTATCCTTCGGTTCCATGCAACTGTTGTGAACAGTTCAAAAATACAAAAGATATTAAGTTTCTAAGAGCGTTTACAGAGAGAAAGGGATTCAATGAAATGGTTACGGCTTTATTAGACGAAACTGAAAGATATATACCCATGGAAGAAAGACAAGAAATTAGATTTTCCACTGGCTGGAGGGAGAATATATTAGATATATTTCAAGTATGTGATTACTGCGCATGCAAATGCTTTCATGTAAAGACAACGTTCGCTCTGTTGTAAATAATCTTCAAGTGAAAGCGGCTCCTGGATGCATAGCAACATTGAACAAGTTTGAACTGGCACTAATTCGGTGAGTCATGCCCTGTCTAACTATTTTTAGACTAGGACAAGCAATGGGATCAAAGAGACCTGCAACTGAACTAACTAATGCTCTTAAAGGAAGAATCGTTTATTTGCCAGTAGATGTTCAAGCAAATGCAGAAATACTTCCGGAAGCGTTACTAAATATAGATAGTTTTGTGACTATTGTCAACGGTCAACCTACCTACAAAAGAAACGTTTGGTTTACTCTGATTGATTTGATGAAGATAAACAGCGCCCTTCTTTGGTTGAAAGACAACAATTATTTGTATAAAAATATACAAGCGTTCACAATAGAAGAATTGGAGCAAGTACTTACAAATCGCCTATTGGAAACAGAAGAAGGTCAAGAAAACCCACATAATATACCGGAAGGTGCTATTTTAGAAAAGTTATCTAATGACGCAAGATCTAACTTGGTTGAACATTTTTCAATACAGCCACTAGACGGATCAGTCCCAAAAGACTTCATAGAAGGCTTCCAGAAAAATAAGAAGGTTGACTGCGATCAACTTCAAATGAAAAAACTGGTTGGTATAGGTGAAGATTTGTTTCAAGAAGGAATTGATGTTATGGCATTCCCTAATGTTTTTCCCAACGGAAAAAAACTATATGAGAGACATAATCCGCCAATTTTATATTAGGAATTCTGATTACATCAACAGCCATCTTCTAAGTAGACATCCACAGTTCCGTAAAGATATACAATACTTATTCCATAACTTTCAAGTTCAAGAACTTTCACATTTCTGTAATAGCATTGGTCACATGCTAAGCACTGTACGACCTAACCAAACGCTTGCAATTTTATGGATTGTCTCAAAAATCGAGATGGAGATATGGAGTCTTCAATATTTTCTCTACAATCCAGAATCAGAGGTTCGCGCCAATATTTTCAGGCACTTACTGGTAATGTAAGGGCAATTATAGAGCAAGAGGGTCCACCAACGCTATTAATTACACTTTCTTGTGCAGAATTGTATTCTCCAGAATTTATCAAACATTTACGAGAAATAAACAAAAATATACCAGGCATAGATAAGATGACTGCAGGAGAATTTCTTCTATGGATCCTGTTTTCGTATCTGTGCATTTTCAACAGAAATGGAGAGCAATCTTCAACGAACTATTATGTGCGAAGGACAAACCTATATTTGGAAAAGTAGAGGATCATATTTGGCGCATAGAGTATCAAGCAAGAGGAGCACTTCATGTACACTGTATTCTTTGGATAGAAGATACGCCTGTCATTTGAACGTCGTCAATCGAAGAAGTGGTCGAATATTTAGACAGTAATATCACTTGTGAACTTACAGATAAGTTAATAAGTCCAACACTACACAAATTACTTTCCGATCATCAAATACATCGATGCAACAAATACTGCCAGCGAAAATTCAAAAGAAAACAAAAGTGGATCAGTTACTGTAGATTTGGATTTCCACGTCCTTTAAAAGAAAATACGGATATGCATGACATCATTGACTGCTTAGCTCACGGATCAAACCGCAAAAAAAACACGTAAGAGAGTTGACGACCTTCAGCGCTATGTTCATGACTATAGCCCCTCATTATTAATGGCAAATTTATCCAATGTTGACGTTCAGTATATTGCTCACATTGGTTCAAAACTACCGTATTATATCACAGATTACATGACGAAGGCAGAAAGTTCTAATGTTGACAATGCACGGGAAGAAAATAACAAATCCCTTAAATCCCTTGGTCAAAAGGTTTAGTCTTATTTACTAAACTCAGTGAAAACACGCCAAGTTGGTGCCATTGAAGCAGCTGATAGGCTTCTTGGTACTAAACTGTATAGCTGGTCAAGACAATTTAGATTTGTCGATTTATCAAAGCTAACAGAATTGAAAAGGACACTGAAAACCTATAAGGAAATAGAAGAACTTGCTGAAAAAGACCCAGAAATCTCAGATTTATTTGTCACCCACTGGGTATCTGATGTGTATACAAATAGACCAGACAGTTTGGAAAATATCAATTTATATGAACTACTCAGTGGGTATGAACGTGAAAAACAAGGAAAGGATGAGAGTATGAGACTGAAAAATGGTTCATTCTACTTAAGAAAGTGAATCCACAGACCTTATATCATTAAGCACAAAAAAGTTAATCCCCTCGAACTCAAACTTTTTAAACCATGGAGAAAAGAAAGTGACATTATAATCAGTGGCCTAACCAGTTTTGAAACATACTGTTTTGAACTTGAAAACATCCAGAAATGGTGAACTATCACGAAAAACTGGTGTCCAAACTCAAAGTTGACAAAGAATTTGAAGAGAAAGTCCGAGAGAGAGCTAAAGTAATTCATCAAAATGAAATTGACAATGAGACTACAATTTTTGAAGAAATAGATGATTCCAATAACGCAATGCAAGGCGAAGTAATTGACAAAGCTGCTGATGCAATTGAGGACCTCACAGCAGCAAACAGACAGATTTTGGAGTTTGACACAATGATCAGTTACAATCAGACTACAAATCACTGAATATTGATCAAAGAAGAATAGATGACAAAGTCTTGGCTATCATCAATGGTGGAAACACTCAAAAATCACTCAAAATGTTCGTTTCAGGATTTGGAGGGACGGGAAAATCACGAGTCATTGATGTTACTCGAAGAATGCTTTGTAACCAATTTAGCAAAGAAATCTGCCGAGTGGTCGCTATGGCCCCAACAGGACTTGCAGTTCGCAGCATAAAAGGTGTAACAATACATCGATGTCTAAATTTGCCTGTGGACAAGCAAGCAACGGCAAAATATACTCCTCTCTCCACTGAACAGTTGCTTACACTGCAGAAAACATTGTCGCGAACACGTCTGTTTATCATTGACGAGATAAGCATGGTTTCGTCATTAATGATGATGTATATTCACTTGCGTCTTACAGAGATTGTCAAACAATCTTTCAATGAAAAATAGTAACTGTGTTCTCTTCGGTGATCTTCTTCAACTACGACCAGTTTTAGCAAATCCACCATATGCTTCTCTGACGTGTCTTGAAATTCGAAATCGAATTGGTTCCACTGGTACATTTGACCTATGGAAGGAGTTTGATTATGATGAACTGACTATCAACATGAGACAAAACAGAGAAAGTGTACGGAGAAACTCTAGCAAACATTCGAGTTGGAAAGTGTGAAGAGACCCAACTTCATTATCTCAATGCAAGAAAATTTGGTAAGGACTTAAGAGCTACCCCTGAAGAAGCTTCAGATTTATATTTACGACTGGTTAATGAAGGAAAGTATCCTGTTATTCTTATGCCCAAAAATGATGATTGTAAACTAGTGAATACAATACTATTACAAAAAACCAGCTCAAACTTATTAACTATAACTGTGATTGATCAAATTTCCTCGGTCGTTAAAGATAAGTGAATTGAGGAAGAAGCAGAGAAGAATGTCATTCGTTTTGAAGATGACATTAAACTTACTTGTGGTGCATCAAAGAATCTGATGTTGTGCACTGGGGCATAAGTTATGCTCCAAAGAAATATTGCTGTAGACAAAGGATTAGTTAATGGGTCAATGGGATAAGTCAAAGGATTTAAAAGTCTACCAAACGGTGAAATTGGTAGCATCACTGTACAATTTGCCGGTCAAAAAAACATGGTTGAAAAGTGGAAATATCCCGTGAACCTGTGAGATTTGAAGCGTTAAAACATATCTATTACACTAGAAGACAGTTTCCACTACAGCTAGCTTTTGCTATTACGATCCATAAGTCACAAGGCATTAGCTTAGAGTGTGCTATAGTTGATGCTGGAAACAGATGTTTTGGACCAGGAATGATTTATGTTGCCTTGTCAAGAGTAACAAGTAGTGCTGGATTGTATCTCATAGAATAGGATAAAAAAAAAAATTGCAGACAGTGAGGCAATCACAGGATATAACCGTCTAAGAAGTAAATACAGACCAGATCTCTGTCTTTTTGACAAACCTAAGCAGCCAATGGATTGCAAAGAGACCACACCTGAAAGACCCCAGAAACACGGAAAAACAAGTGTAAGAATCCAAGAGTATACTAACAGTAAAAGAAGAATAAGCGTTAAGGAAGTGTTGTCTCCAAAACGTGCTAAAAACCAAGACACTTTACATGGTCTTTACAAGTCAGGAATTGAAGGAGGCAGGAAAGGGTTAAATAATCTTGACAACGTTTCTTGTTATGCAAATTCGACTGTTCAGTGTCTCTTTAGCATGCATGAAGTACTCTTTGACACGGTTGCCCATTTTAAAGCCCAGTTTCAAAAGATATTGAACCTATTCATTGCCATCTCTTCAAAAGACGGAATCAACCATGATGCTTAGGAGCTTACTTATTTTTCTGCAAGTCAATATGGTTTTTCAGAGCAGAGGCAGCAGTCATTAAGCGAATTTTGGGAGACTCTGTTTGAAAGAATTGACTATGAGAACACCATCGTAAATCCATTAATCAATGAAAGTACAGTAAGTGAGAAATTCCATTTCAAGAATAAAAAGTTTTGGGTGTGTGAGACCTGTCATTTGACTCAAATTGGGGACACATTCCCAGATGTAAGAGTTTACTACTTTCCAGTTCCAGGGGTTCTTAACCCAGATGCACCTGCATGGGCAGAAGAAACTGATAGCTTCCGTTTCATAGGGTATTAAACACACACATAGTGGGCAAAAAACGTCCGTATCAACACAATCTGACACTGAAAACAGAATTTACCAAAACAAGCCATTTCCTTGCAATCAATTTGGATCGAAGAACAATGATGCACAAAAATTGTAGAAAGATCATAGAGATCGATGCGGACTCAATTTGTATCGAAACCAAGGATGAGTGTAATATTACAGGCAAAAGTTACAACGAATTTTCTAAGTCAACACAAATGTACAAGATTATTGCTGCCGCAATTCACGTTGGTACAACTTTTGATTGTGGCCATTACTTTGTGTACAGACGAACACTTGAGGGACGCTGGTGCATCTGCAATGATTCGATTGTAAGAAATTAAAACCATATGGATGCTGCTGACCTATCAGATATGACTTTTCTCATTCTTGAAAAGTATTCCCAATAAGCGGTTCAACCACTCTTGAGGTTGAGAATGGCTATTTCTTCGTTTACTGAAAAGGATTCCAACGGCGCTGGCATACCTGTAATGCTTACGTCGTGTGAAGTCAAAACGATATGGATGCTTCAAAGATTGGATCACCATACAGATTGGATTAGATAGATTACCACGTAGTTTAAGATACATAAACTGGATGAATTTGACTGCCATATGGTTTAAGATTACATTAGTTATACCCATTTTTATGATTAAGGTAAAATAGAAAGTACTTTCACATTTTTAAATGCTGTCAATAAAGCAATTAAAACTCAGATTGTCTTATCTCAGGCTATCCAGAGAGTGTAACTCTAGGAACGATCGTAAATATTATAAAGCTACTTTTATTGTTCACTTTAAAAATTCATTATTTCGAAGCAAACCACAAGCGAGAGGTTTCAAATAACAAAATCTTACAATTGTAATAAATGTTATTTCACCGACCATTTATCTTATTCTTGATAGCCTTTGTATACACTCAATATTTATACTGAATGCCTATAGCCTACTCTAGAAAAATTACTCTTAATTTTTATAAACTCTATACAAAGGATTCTTTTTGACAAGAGGACAACGTGACGGGAAAGGAATATGTTTATTTTTATACTTTCCAATTTGTAATATACTGCATAGTTGGATGCTAGTCAATTATACTAATTTTATTATTTTGTCATTCTAATCAATCATAGCAAGACAAGCAGCGAGTGACATGAGAATAGTTTATTTAGGGTTAAAAATAACGCGATACGAAAGGGAACTTCAGATAGCTAGAAACATGAATCTTATTTACATGCACTCTGGAAAGGAATAACATTGTGAAGGAATTACATGACTTATAAATTTTAAATTTTTTTCATATATATTTTTATAGCCTTGCTGCCTGTAATCTAGTTAATGTTATTCTTGGAAAGGAGTAACATTTTAAAGGAAGCATACCACTTATAGCCTTTAGCCTAGCTAGTGTTCTTCTTGGAAAGGAATAACATTTTGAAAGAATTAACACTTACAAATTTCTGTCAAGTTTATTTTTTTTTAATTTATTCTAAAATCTAATATTGGTACATTTTATTTCGGTAAAGTTTGGAGTTACAGCCATTTTTTATTCGCAGTACTTTTTACACAATTTTGTGAAATGTCTTTAACTTTCTGTTTTGATCTTTCATCTATTATTACTGCTATATATTATTTTGTGAAGTGAAAATAGATGAAAGAGCTCAGTCTCCCTGTTTTGTTATTCAAAACTTGTAATTAAAATTTTAAAAATTGGAGTCAGAGTAAATACTGAAAGAACTTTTTCTGTTTGTAGATTTTGCCTCGGTATAAAAGGATTCCCTGTGTGGAGAGGACATCCTTTTAACCGCAGAAGCACAAGTAAAAACTTATTTTATGTGTACATTTAGTCCTATTCTTTTAAATACTCTTTATCTGGTTCTTTCAAATATGGCTGTAACTTGATTCGACTTTAGTTTTCTATTAAAAATATGAAAAATGTCAGCTCTATGAAGTTTTATCATAAGCCATATTTTGATTTAAATGAATCCTATTTCTACTTCATATTCAAATAAATCATAATTAATTTCTATAGAAATATTATAACCTAGCTGCCTCCATTATATGACCTGAAAGAATAAGCAACAATTAATTAAACAAACTTATATAGGTGATAACCATGGACAAGAAGTATATAGAACTGTGGGGCTCGTAGACACATATTTACATGCACTATTATTGGGAGGATATTAAGGGGTTGGGTTTGATGCTAGGGGGTGGACAGGGTTGGCTGTGTAAAACCTTCACATTGGAGCACTGTTTTCATGAATCTCAGTGCATTTATACACAACTAGCAGCATATCCATAAGATCCAGGATCAAACATGCCGTATTTTCTGCTAAAATAAACTAAAATAACTTTACACAAGAGATAATCATTCACAAGCAGTATATAGAGCTATCCTCCCATTTGCGCTGCAAATGCGAGGATATTATGGGGTTGGACAGATCTTTCCTCCCATTTGCGCTGCAAATGGGAGGATACCATAATTAATTTGATGATTTATATAGGTGAAAATCATGGACAAGAAGTCTACAGAGCTATGAGACTCACAGACGCATTTACATGCACTGTTAGAGGGAAGATATTAAGGGGTCGGGTTTGATGCTAGGGGGTGGACAGGGTTGGGTGTGTAAAACCTTTACATTGGAGCACTGTTTTCACGAATCTCAGTGCATTTATACACAACTAGCAGCGCATCCAGAAGATCCAGGATCAAACATGCCCTATTTTCTGCTAAAATAAATTAAAATAACTTTACACAAGAGATAACCATTCCTCCCATAACCGTGGGAGCATATCATAATTAATTTGATAATTCATTTAGGTGATAACCATGGACAAGAAGTCTATAGAGTTATGGGACTCACAGACACGAATTTATCTGCGCTGTTAGTGGGAGGATATTATGGGGTCAGGTTTGATGCTAGGGGGCGGACAGGGCTGGCTGTATATAACCTTTACATTGGAGCACTGTTTTCACGAATCTCAGTGTATTTATACAAAACTAGCAGTGCATCCAGAAGATCTAGGATCAAACATGCCCTATTTTCAGCTAAAATGAACTAAATTAACTTTACACAAGAAATAACCATATAACCATGGGAGAATGTCATAATTAATTTGATATTTTATATAGGTGATGACCATGGACAAGAAGTCTACAGAGCTATGGGACTTACAGACACAAATTTACATGCACTGTTACAGGGAAGATATTAAGGGGTCGGCTTTGATGCTAGGGGGTGGACAGGGTTGGCTGTGTGAAACCATCAAATTGGAGCACTGTTTCCACGAATCTCAGTGCATTTATACACAACTAGCAGCGCATCCAGAAGATCCAGGATCAAACATGCCCTATTTTCTGCCAAAATAAACTAAAATAACTTTACACAAGAGATAACCATATCCTCCCATAACCATGGGTGGATATCATAATTAATTTGATAATTTATATAGGTGATAACGATGGACAAGAAGTCTATGGAGCTATGAGACTCACAGACACATATTTACATGCGCTGTTAGTGGGAGGATAAAGGGGTCGGGTTTGATGCTAGGGGGCGGATAGGGTTGGCTGTGTAAAACCCTTACATTGGAGCACTGTTTTCACGAATCTCAGTGCATATATATACAACTAGCAGCGCATCCAGAAGATCCAGGATCAAACTTGCCCTATTTTCTGCTAAAATAAACTCAAATAACTTTACACAAGAGATAACCATATCCTCCCATAACCATGGGAGGATATCATAATTAATTTGATAATTTATATAGGTGATAACGATGGACAAGAAGTCTATGGAGCTATGAGACTCACAGACACATATTTACATGCGCTGTTAGTGGGAGGACAAAGGGGTCGGGTTTGATGCTAGGGGGCGGATAGGGTTGGCTGTGTAAAACCATCAAATTGGAGCACTGTTTCCACGAATCTCAGTGCATTTATACACAACTAGCAGCGCATCCAGAAGATCCAAGATCAAACATGCCCTATTTTCTGCCAAAATAAACGAAAATAACTTTACACAAGAGATAACCATATCCTCCCATAACCATGGGAGGATATCATAATTAATTTGATAATTTATATAGGTGATAACGATGGACAAGAAGTCTATGGAGCTATGAGACTCACAGACACATATTTACATGCGCTGTTAGTGGGAGGATAAAGGGATCGGGTTTGATACTAGGGGGCGGATAGGGTTGGCTGTGTAAAACCCTTACATTGGTGCACTGTTTTCACGAATCTCAGTGCATTTATATACAACTAGCAGCGCATCCAGAAGATCCAGGATCAAACATGCCCTATTTTCTGCTAAAATAAACTCAAATAACTTTACACAAGAGATAACCATTCACAAGCTATGGGACTCACAGACACATATTTACATGCGCTGTTAGTGGGAGGATATTAAGGGGTCGGGTTTGATGCTAAGAGGCGGAAAGGGTTGGCTGTGTAAAACCTTTACATTGGAGAACTGTTTTCACAAAAGTCAGTACATTTATACACAACTAGCAGCGCATCCAGAAGATCCAGGATCAAACATGCCCTATTATCTTCATAAGAAAACCTTATATGTCACTGTAATTTTTTTGCCTTGGGAATATTTTGAACTAAAATAGCTATTCCAAATTTGATCTGGTCCATTTGAGGAAAAAAGGTGTAAGTGGGGAGGGGTGCCCTCTGAAAACCTTTTGACTCTTAAAAGGGTACGTGATAACTAGTCGAATGAGCTGTTCTTAGAAAATGAGGAGTTCTTAGAAGAAGGCCCAATAAAACATTAACGCCTAATGGTCTTTATGACCTTTGGTTTTCTATGGTCTAATACTTAGTAGCAGAATAAAATTAATTAAAAAAAAAAACTAAATAACTTTACATAAAAGATATCCATTAACAACCAGTATATAGAGCTATCCTCCCATTTGCGCTACAAATGGGAGGATATTAGAGGGTCAGGTTTAATGTTAAGGTGTGGGCGGACGGGGTTGGCTGTGATAAACCTTCCAGTTGGTGGCCCTGTTTTTACTGATCTTATTGCAAAACTAAAAAAATACAACATCGAAACCTTATTGCCTTTATGGCAGTAAGGAAATCCTTTTATATGGAGGCAAAATCTACAAACAGAAAAAATTCTTTTAGTAAAAGAATTATATAATCGTTGCAGTATATAAACCTATCCTCCAATTTGTGCTGCAAATGGGTGGATATTAGGGGGTCGGGTTTAATGTTAAGGTGTGGGCTGACGGGGTTGGCTGTGCAAAACCTTCCATTTGGTGGTCCTGTTTTTACTGATCTTATTGCAAAACTAAAAACAATACAACATCGAAACCTTATTGTCTTTATGGCAATCCTTATTGTCTTTATGGCAATCCTAAGGTTATCCGTTTCGGATAAGGAAATCGTTGCAGTATATGAACCTATCCTCCAATTTGCGCTGCAAATGGGAGGATATTAGGGAGTCAGGTTTAATGCTAAGGGGTGGGCGAGCGGGGCCGGCTGTGCACAACAAAATGAGGAGTTCTTAGAAAAAGACCCAATAAAACATTAAAGCCTTAGGGTCTTTATGACCTTTGGTTTTCTATTGTCTGAAACTTAGTAATAGAAAAAATTTAATCAAACTAAAATAACCTTACAAAAGAGATAACCATTAACAAGCAGTATATAGAGCTTTCCTCCCATTTGCGAAACAAATGAGAGGAGGGGGTCGGGTTTAGTGCAAAGGGGTGGGCGGACGGGCCTGTCTGTGCAAAACCTTCTAGTTGGTGGCCCTGTTTTCACTGATCTTATTGCACAAATAAAAAATAATAAAACATCGAAACCTTATTGCCTTTATGGCAATGAGGAAATTCTTTTATACGGAAGCAAAATCTACAAACAGAAAAAATTCTTTTAGTAAAAGAATTATATAATCGTTGCAGTATATAGCGCTATCCTCCCATTTGCGCTACAAATGGGAGGAGGGGGTCGGATTTTATGCTAAGGGGTGGAAGGACGGGGCTGGCTTTGCACAACCTTCTCGTTGGTGGCCCTGTTTTCACTAATCTTAGTGCACAACTAAAAAACAAAAAAACATCGAAACCTTATTGCCCTTATGAACTTTAGTTTTCTATTGTCTAAAACTTAGTAACATAAGAAATTAATCTAAAAAACTAAAACAACTTTACACAAGAGATAAACATTCACAATCAGTATTTAGAGCTATCCTCCCATTTGCGCTGCAAATGCAAGGATATTACGGGGTTGGACCTATCCTCCCATTTGCCACTGCAAATGGGAGGATATCAGGGCATCAGGTTTAATGCTAAGGGGTGGGCGGGCAGGGCTGGCTGTACACAAAAAAAAGTGGAGTTCTTAGAAAAAGACCCAATAAAACATTAAAGCCTTATGGTCTTTTTGACCTTTTGTTTTCTATTGTCTAAAACTTAGTAACAGAAAAAAAATTTATTAAGAAAACTAAAATAACTTTACAAAAGAGAAAACGATTAACAAATCCTATATAAGGCTATCCTCACATTTGCGCTACAAATGGGAGGATATTAGGGGGTCGGGTCAATCTTAAAGGGGGGGCCGACGGGGCTGGCTGTGTACAACCTTCCCGTTGGTGGCCCAACCTTCCCGTTGGTGGCCCTGTTGTCACTAATCTTAGTGCACAACTAAAAAACAATAAAACATCGAAACCTTGTTGCCTTTATGACCTTTAGTTTTCTATTGTCTAAAACTAAGTAACATAAGAAAATTAATTTAAAAAACTAAATTTATTTATTCACTTACATTAATATCTATTGTATGTTTGTTTGCATTGATTGTTTATTTAATGATTGTTTGATTGTTTATATGCCCTTAGGGCATAACTTACAATGCCTACCCCCTGGCCCTGGCGGGTTTTGTCGACACCGGAGTTTTTTGTTATCAGAACTTTGAACTATTTTAACAAAATTTCTATCTCATAATTTTTATCTGATGCGTTTAGGGCGTGGAGGAGGGAGGGGGCTAGTTTCCCTCCAATCTCTTTTGCTACTTCATCAACTTTCCAATCAATCTCTTTTGCTTTCCAATCAACTTTCAATTTCCAATCAAATGAGCCCTCTCCAAAGTTTGTACGAGCATCCATTCCATAAGAAATAATATGAAGGATTCGGAGAATCCTTAAATTACAACCCTTGCCCTGAGGGCTGTGGGGGAGTTGTCATCCTCAAAGATCTAATTTCCAGAACTTGAAACTACGTTTAATAAAATGCCTGTCTCAACATTTTGATTGGATGTGTTTGGGGAAAAGGTGGGCGTGAGAGGGGGGTTAGTTTCCCTCAAATCATTTTAGACTCTTAAAAAGGGCACTAGTCCTTTAAATTTCCAATCGAATGAGCCTTTTTTGAAGTTTCTACGACAACACCCTCTATAAAAAACCTTATATACCCCCAGGGCATAACTTAAAACCCTTGCCCTAAGGGTTGTGGGGGAGTATTTACCTTAAAATATATTTTCTATCTGGAAATCAACTACGCTGAACAAAATGGCTATCTCAAAATTTTGATTGTATGTTTTTGGGGAAGTGATGGGTGTGGGGGGGGGGCTAGTTGCCCTCCAATCACTTTCGACTATTAAAAAGGGCACTAGCCCTTTGAATTTCCAATCGAATGAGCCTGTTTTGAAATTTCTACGACAACGCCTTCTATAAAAACCTTATATGCCCCCAGGGCATAACTTAACACTCTTGCCCTGAGTGTTTTGGAGGAGTGTCCTCCTCAAAAATATATTTTCTATCTGGAAATCAACTATGCTGAACAAAATGGCTATCTCAAAATTTTGATTGAATGTGTTTGGGGGAATGATGGGCGTGGGGGCTAGTTGCCCTCCAATCATTTTCGACTATTAAAAAGGGCACTAGAGCTCTCGGTTTCCAATCGAATGAGCCCCCTTTGAAGTTTCTACGACGACCCCTTCCGTATGAAGTGCCTCTGGGAAAAAAAATAATAAATACTGAAACATTGGAGCCGTTTGGCCTTTACTATAGGCAACGCTACAGCGTTGCCTCTGATTATGGCCGGCAGTTGTGTAGAAATTAAGTAGTAATAAAAAATTACATGATTATTCACGGGTACCCTTTAACGAGAAAAAAAAATAATAGCTTAAATATAATTGAAGTAAGAATGCAGTTTTTGAGACCTAGACAAAAAGAACAAACAGAAAGACATACGAGAAAAAAATTCCTGGGAAGTAACTGGAAATTTTTCAAAGATTCAGAGGAACTTTCTGTAATTCACTATAAAGTAATAGTATCAACGAGAGTAGTAGCATTGCTCGGCAACATATCAAGAATGCACTTCATATAAAACAATCACGTCCGACAGAGTAGTTTTTTGTCCAGTTTTATCCAGATGCAGACTGTACTATCTGCATTTCTATTAAAGCAGTCCCTAACGGCCGTTGCAAATCCCTTTGGAAGGAACTGGATACATTGTCATGAAAAGTCAATATGGACAATGAAATAAATTACCACGTGCCTCACTCTTTTCGTATCCTGCCTTTGTCCTCAAATTTTTACTTTATACAGCAGTATACGATACAGAATAGCTTTGGACGTCCATTTCCTTTCTGCTTAATTTTTAATTCTTTTGCTGATTCTTTGGGTCCCTGAGGATCTTAACATCAGTGTCAGAATCATCTTTTTATCAATCGAGAAAAAGACTCGTTTCATTCCAGAGTGTCAGCTTTGTTATTTCTTTGGAAAATATATTGAGACAGATTTTTTTTTTCGACTACAAAACTTTCAATTTATATCTACATCTCCCATATTACTTTCCAGAAATTAAGGATAACTTAATAAGATTTCCAGTTATTCCCATTCTGGAAAACTCTTATAATTTTAGGAAATGAAAGCCAATTAACAGCCCAAATATAGATGGGTGTGAAGGCTGAACATTAGAGCTAATTAATGAAATGTCCTTAAATCATATTTATAAGAGTTTTGAGGCCTTTTAAAGAACTCAATAAAAAAAAAATGTGACTTTCTATTCTCTGCTAGACTTAAAACTACTTACATACACAAATTGAGGTCTAAGAGGTACGTTTCACGCCAAGAGTTTTTCTTACCTCTGAGTATTTGTTCCTGATTGGAAAAATAGTGACATAAAGGGTGGTGGGAATATCATGGCTTAAAAGCAAACATTTTGGTAAAATTTAAGGCTTTCCTAAGAGTTTTAATTGGAATTCATCCCGAGTTTTTCCCTCGGTTAACAAGGTTGCCGACAAGATTTTTTTTTTCTGTCCCCAACAATTACTTTATTTACGCAGAAAAATCTAGTCTGATGCATAAAAAAGGCCTGGATCTGGGATAACAGATGGGATGAGTGGCAACACTACTTAGAGGTCGTTTCCTTAACGCTTAGTTGCTCATTCGGGACCCTTTTCATGTCTTAAATATATTCTTATTATTTTTTACATTGAACACACTCTGTAAGCGTGTCTGTTCTTATATAAATGCGGTCATACCCAATTTTGAATGATAAATGGACACATTGTTGACATAGGGACAATTTGTTTATGTGTAAAACATTTTTTTTTTACTTCTGCCAATACTCAAGATAAATTTTTGAGTTGTTCAGCTACCTCTGGTGACTGTATTGCTATCAGATGCTATTGGTATTTAATGTTACTGGCGTTACTGTATTTTCATGTTACTGGAAAAAAGAAACAAAAACAAATAAACAAGCCTTTGAAACCCTTTCTCCTCGGGAAAAACTGTAAATTTCTAATTTTTGTAGATAGATGCCTAAAAACTCCTCACTAGGGCTCTCTGATATTCTTAATTTGATGGTGGGGTTTTCATTTAGGTCACTTGCCCTTTTGTTTTATTGCAATTTCAAAATAGGGCAAATTTTCTTATGCTCGCAAGTTTAGGTGGATAGCTTGAAACTGAATATGTTTTTCATATTCAGAATCATAATAAAACTTGATTGTTTTGGTGTATACATTGTTATCAAAAATCCGTTTTTTAGAGTGTCGGTAGTAGTATGTATATAACGATACAGAGAGGGCAGTCCCCCTATATAGCTATAACGATAGAGAGCGGACAGTCCCACCATATATTTATAATGATAAGTAGCGGACAGGGCTCCCGCCAATACAAGCAGACAGTGTAATGACCGGAATTCAACTACCGTGAAAATTCGTGTTGATCTGTGTTCAAAGTGCGTGATGATTCCTTTATACTATAGTAACTTCCTATCTGTCTGCTACCTTTTAATTGTTAGATGTGATTGACTTATGTTTGACCTTGAATACGGATATAAAACTCTGACAATTTGTTATCTTCTCAGTTCAGAATTGGCATTTGAGATATAATGATGCATTCAAATAAAAGGAATATTGTCGAAAGCTACACACAAGAAGTAAGTTATTCTTTTATATTCATAGTGGGTAAAGAAATTAATTCTACTAAAATTTATACAAACCTTATTATAGTTAACAGATTGTTAAATATTTTTTGAACCTGGATCTCCAGAGGTCGGTAAAGAGCAATATCAAAACAAGAAAAAAAAGTATGTAAACACTGTATTTAAATGGCTTGCGAGCTTAGCACATGAGTTAAATCATATCTATTTTTTATTCCGGACCAAAGTTCCCCACATTCATTCCCCACCGGCCCCCCATTCGTTCCCCACCGGCCAAAAGTGCCACAATCGTCCACCTCCATCCCTCCAACCCCATCCCTCCAACCCCCTCCCTCCAACCCCTCCCTCCAACCCCTCCCTCCAACCCCTCCCTCTAACCCCCTCCCCCTCCCTCCTACCCCCTCCCTAAAACCCCCTCCCTCTAACCCCCCTCCACCCCCCCACCCTCCCACTTTTTTTTTAACTTTTTTTTACATCTCTTAGAATGTCATGAATCTCACTTAAAACACAAAAATTTCATATTTGATATTTTCCAACTTCAAAATGAGAATGATATAGATATGTGTGTCGCAACTTTTACTATTAGAAAAATAATGTTTGTAGTGACCAATTTATTTTTTTTTTAACTTTTTTTCTGACATTTTTTTTTGTTTTTTGTTTCTGACAGTTTTTTTAACGTTTTTTTACATCTCTAAATCATATCAGAAAAATAGAATGACACTTTCAATTTAAATTTTAAATTGAAAGTGATGTAAATTGAAAGCTTAGCACATGAGTTAAATCATACCTATTTTTTATTCCGGACCAAAGTTCCCCACATTCATTCCCCACCGGCCCCACATTCGTTCCCCACCGGCCCAAAGTGCCACAATCGTCCACCCCAATCCCTCCAACCCCCTCCCCCCAACCCCCTCCCTCCAACATTTTTTTTTTGTTGTTTTTTTTCTGACAGTTTTTTTTAACTTTTTTTTTACATCTCTAAATCATATCAGAAAAATAGAATGACACTTTCAATTTAAATTTTAAAAACTTATTCTTGTGCATACTATTGATGAGGACTGATGGTTCTCTTTCGAGATTTTTTTCAAAAAAAACAAACTTTTTTTAGGATTTTCCAGAGCCCCCCCCCCTACCCATTAAGAAGATAAGAAGGGGTGAAGCGACTCCAGTGTGTGCACATGATAAAGTTATTGTTGCCTTGAATGCTGAAAAAGAGATATATTTGAACTATAGAACAAGTAGTAGTGGATATCTTACTGGGAATGTATGCATACGCTGTCATGACAGTGAGGAGTTAAATTCCTTTGGAGTAGTCAAGAATTTTCATCGTTCAAAAGGTGGATATGTGAAAATATCATTTCCAGAGAAGTTAATACTCAAAGAGAATGCCAACATAAAAATAATAGTTGATGAAGATGGGCAACTTCTAGCTAATGGTTCTGGTAACATGTTAGCCGTTGATAGATCTTATTGTCATCTTTCCGGTGTTAGTATTCGAATGAAAGCAGAAAGGAAAAGAAAGGCCTACTGCTGCACCAACATTATAAATCATATCTTGTCAACGTGCCAGAACTGTCGCCTCTGTGAAAATAATGTGATAATAGACAGTGTAATTGCCGGTAAAATAAAAAGAGCATTGGCAGACAATATCACTAATGAATATAATGATAAATTGATTTGAAAATGAAGCAGAATTGAGCATTATTACTACTATTGATCATATTGTCAATGAATCAAATAATACCTAGGATGAAACGTGTATTGAATCAGTAGGTGACATCCCAGTAGTAATTGTATATGATTCAAAATGGATGAATGATTATTCTAGTGGTTAGCAATATTAAATCATTTTTAGGAACTTATCATTTTGTTGACAGAAACAAGGATACGTAGGGTCTAAATGTACCTGGTATTCTGGTGTCCTTAGCAATGTTAGATCATTTTGAGGAACTTAGCTTTTTGTTTTGAGAATCAAGGATGTTTGTGGTCAAAATGCATCTGATATCTTTAGCAATGTTAGATGATTTGAGGAACTTATCATTTAGTTGAGAGAAACAAGGATGCATAGGGTCAAAATAAATCTGATATCTTTAGCAATTTTAGATCTTTTTGAGGAACTTAGCTTTTAGTTTTGAGAAACAAGAATGGATGTGGTCAAAATGCATCTGATATCCTTAGCAATGTTAGATCATTTTGAGGAACTTATCATTTAGTTGAGAGAAACAAGGATGCATAGGGTCAAAATAAATCTGATATCTTTAGCAATTTTAGATCTTTTTGAGGAACTTAGCTTTTAGTTTTGAGAAACAAGGATAATTATTGTCAAAATGCATCTGATATCCATAGCAATGTTAGATCATTTTGAGGAACTTAGCTTTTCGTTTTGAGAAACAAGGATACATATTGTCAAAATACTTCTTATATCTTTAGCAATGTTAGATAATTTTGAGGAACTTGTCATTTCATTGAGAGAAACAAGGATGCATAGGGTCAAATTGCATCTGATAGCCTTAGTAATGTTAGATCATTTTGAGGAACTTAGCTTTTATTTTTGAGAAACAAGGAAGCATGTGGTCAAAAAGCATCTCTTGACGTGGCGCACCACGCAAAGTGAACCTAATTGAACCTAACAATGCATCTGATATCTATAGCAATGTTAGATGATTTTGAGGAACTTTTCATCTAGTTGAAAGAAACAACGATGCATAGGGTCAAAATGTATCTGATTTCCTTAGCAATGTTAGATCATTTTGAGGCAATTATCATTTAGTTGAGAGAAACAAGGATGCATAGGGTCAAAATGCATCTGATAGCCTTAGCAATCTTAGATCATTTTTAGGAACTTAGCTTTTATTTTTGAGAAACAAGAATGCATGTGGTCAAAATGCATCTGATATCTTTAGTAATGTTAAATCATTTTTAGGAACTTATCATTCTGTTGACAGAAACAAGGATACGTAGGGTCAAAATGCATCTGGTATTCTGGTTTCCTTAGCAATGTTAGATCATTTTGAGGAACTTAGCTTTTTGTTTTGAGAATCAAGGATGTTTGTGGTCAAAATGCATCTGATATCTTTAGCAATGTTAGATGATTTGAGGAGCTTATGATTTAGTTGAGAGAAATAACGATGCAGTAGGGTCAAAATGCATCTGGTGTCCTTAGCAACATTAGATTATTTTCAAGAACTTAGCTTTTAGTTTTGAGAAACAAGGATGGATGTGGTTAAAATGCATCTGATATCCTTAGAAATGTTAGATCATTTTGAGGAATTTATCATATAGTTGAGAGAAACATGGATGCATAGGGTCAAAATAAATCTGATATCTTTAGCAATGTTAGATCTTTTTGAGGAACTTAGCTTTTAGGATAATTATTGTCAAAATGCATCTGATATCCATAGCAATGTTAGATCATTTTGAGGAACTTAGCTTTTCGTTTTGAGAAACAAGGATACATATTGTCAAAATGCTTCTTATATCTTTAGCAATGTTAGATAATTTTGAGGAACTTGTCATTTCATTGAGAGAAACAAGGATGCATAGGGTCAAAATGCATCTGATAGCCTTAGTAATGTTAGATCATTTTGAGGAACTTATCTTTTATTTTTGAGAAACAAGAAAGCATGTGGTCAAAAGGCATCTGATATCTTTAGTAAAGTTGGATCATTTTGAGGCAATTATCATTTAGTTTAGAGAAACAAGGATACATAGCGTCAAAATGCATCTGCTAGTCTTAGCAATGTTAGATCATTTTAAGGAACTGAGCTTTTATTTTTGATCAACAAGGATGCATGTGGTCAAAATGCATCTGATATCCATAGCAATGTTAGATCATTTTGAGGAACTTAGCTTTTCGTTTTGAGAAACAAGGATGCATATTGTCAAAATGCTTCTGATATCTTTAGCAATGTTAGATGATTTGAGGAACTTATAATTTAGTTGAGAGAAACAACAATGTATAGGGTCAAAATGTATCTGGTGTCCTTAGCAAGGTTAGATTATTTTCAGTAACTTAGCTTTCAGTTTTGAGAAACAAGGATGGATGTGGTCAAAATGCATCTGATATCCTTAGCAATGTTAGATCATTTTGAGGAATTTATCATTTAGTTGAGAGAAACATGGATGCATAGGGTCAAAATAAATCTGATATCTTTAGCAATGTTAGATCTTTTTGAGGAACTTAGCTTTTAGTTTTGAGAAACAAGGATAATTATTGTCAAAATGCATCTGATATCCATAGCAATGTTAGATCAATTTGAGGAACTTAGCTTTTCGTTTTGAGAAAAAAGGATACATATTGTCAAAATGCTTCTTATATCTTTAGCAATGTTAGATAATTTTGAGGAACTTGTCATTTCATTGAGAGAAACAAGGATGCATAGGGTCAAAATGCATCTGATAGCCTTAGCAATGTTACATCATTTTGAGGAACTTAGCTTTTATTTTTGAGAAACAAGGAAGCATGTGGTCAAAAAGCATCTGGTATCTTTAGCAAAGTTGGATCATTTTGAGGCAATTATCATTTAGTTTAGAGAAACAAGGATACATAGGGTCAAAATGCATCTGCTAGTCTTAGCAATGTTAGATCATTTTAAGGAACTGAGCTTTTATTTTTGATCAACAAGGACGCATGTGGTCAAAATGCATCTGATATCTTTAGCAATGTTAGATGAGTTTGAGGAACTTATCATCTAGTTGAGAGAAACAACGATGCATATAGATAATTTTTGGAAACTTATCATTTAGTTGAGAGAAACAAAGATGCATAGGGTCAAAATGCTTCTGATACCATTAGCAGTGTTAGATCATTTTTTTAGGAACTTAGCTTTTCATTTAGAGAAACAATGATGGATGTGGACAAAATGCTTCTGATATCCTTAGCAATGTTAGATCATTTTGAGGAACTTATCATTTAGTTGGGAGAAACAAGGATGCAAAGGGTCAAAATAAATATGATATCCTTAGCAATGTTAGATCATATTGAGGAACTTAGCTTTTAGTTTTTATAAACAAGGAAACATATTTTCAAAATGCATCTGATATCCTTAGCAATGCTAGATTATTTTGAGGATCTCATCATTTAGTTGAGAGAAAAAAGGATGCATTGAGTCAAAATGTATCTGATGTCCTTAGCAATGTTAGATCATTTTTAGGAACTTATCATTTAGTTGAGAGAAACAAGGATGCATAGGGTCAAAATGCATCTGATAGCCTTAGCAATGTTAGATCATTTTGAGGAACTTAGCTTTTATTTTTGAGAAACATGGATCCTTGTGGTCAAAATGCATCTGATGTCCTTAGCAATTTTAGATCATTTTTAGGAACTTATCATTTTGTTGACAGAAACAAGGATACGTAGGGTCAAAATGCATCTGATATCCTTAGCAATTTTAGATCATTTTTAGGAACTTATCATTTTGTTGGTGTCCTTAGCAACGTTAGATTATTTTCAGGAACTTAGCTTTTAGTTTTGAGAAACAAGGATGGATGTGGTCAAAATGCATCTGATATCCTTAGAAATGTTACATCATTTTGAGGAATTTATCATATAGTTGAGAGAAACATGGATGCATAGGGTCAAAATAAATCTGATATCTTTAGCAATGTTAGATCTTTTTGAGGAACTTAGCTTTTAGTTTTGAGAAACAAGGATAATTATTGTCAAAATGCATCTGATATCCATAGCAATGTTAGATCATTTTGAGGAACTTAGCTTTTCGTTTTGAGAAACAAGGATACATATTGTCAAAATGCTTCTTATATCTTTAGCAATGTTAGATAATTTTGAGGAACTTGTCATTTCATTGAGAGAAACAAGGATGCATAGGGTCAAAATGCATCTGATAGCCTTAGTAATGTTAGATCATTTTGAGGAACTTATCTTTTATTTTTGAGAAACAAGGAAGCATGTGGTCAAAAGGCATCTGATATCCTTAGCAAAGTTGGATCATTTTGAGGCAATTATCATTTAGTTGAGAGAAACATGGATGCATAGGGTCAAAATGCATCTGCTAGTCTTAGCAATGTTAGATCATTTTAAGGAACTGAGCTTTTATTTTGATCAACAAGGATGCATTTGGTCAAAATGCATCTGATATCTTTAGCAATGTTAGATGATTTTGAGGAACTTAGCTTTTTGTTTTGAGAATCAAGGATGTTTGTGGTCAAAATGCATCTGATATCTTTAGCAATGTTAGATGATTTGAGGAACTTATCATTTAGTTGAGAGAAACAAGGATGCATAGGGTCAAAATAAATATGATATCCTTAGCAATGTTAGATCATATTGAGGAACTTAGCTTTTAGTTTTGATAAACAAGGACATATATTTTCAAAATGCATCTGATATCCTTAGCAATGCTAGACTATTTTGAGGATCTCATCATTTAGTTGAGAGAAAAAAGGATGCATTGGGTCAAAATGTATCTGATGTCCTTAGCAATGTTAGATCATTTTGAGGAAATTATCATTTAGTTGAGAGAAACAAGGATGCATAGGGTCAAAATGCATCTGATAGCCTTAGCAATGTTAGATCATTTTAAGGAACTTAGCTTTTATTTTTTGAGAAACATGGATCCTTTTGGTCAAAATGCATCTGATGTCCTTAGCAATTTTAGATCATTTTTAGGAACTTATCATTTTGTTGACAAAAACAAGGATACATAGGGTCAAAATGCATCTGATATCCTTAGCAATTTTAGATCATTTTTAGGAACTTATCATTTTGTTAGTGTCCTTAGCAACGTTAGATTATTTTCCGGAACTTAGCTTTTAGTTTTGAGAAACAAGGATGGATGTGGTCAAAATGCATCTGATATCCTTAGAAATGTTAGATCATTTTGAGGAATTTATCATATAGTTGAGAGAAACATGGATGCAGAGGGTCAAAATAAATCTGATATCTTTAGCAATTTTAGATCTTTTTGAGGAACTTAGCTTTTAGTTTTGAGAAACAAGGATAATTATTGTCAAAATGCATCTGATATCCATAGCAATGTTAGATCATTTTGAGGAACTTAGCTTTTCGTTTTGAGAAACAAGGATACATATTGTCAAAATGCTTCTTATATCTTTAGCAATGTTAGATAATTTTGGGGAACTTGTCATTTCATTGAGAGAAACAAGGATGCATAGGGTCAAAATGCATCTGATAGCCTTAGTAATGTTAGATCATTTTAAGGAACTGAGCTTTTATTTTTGATCAACAAGGACGCATGTGGTCAAAATGCATCTGATATCTTTAGCAATGTTAGATGAGTTTGAGGAACTTATCATCTAGTTGAGAGAAACAACGATGCATATAGATAATTTTTGGGAACTTATCATTTAGTTGAGAGAAACAAAGATGCATAGGGTCAAAATGCTTCTGATACCATTAGCAGTGTTAGATCATTTTTTTAGGAACTTAGCTTTTCATTTAAAGAAACAATGATGGATGTGGACAAAATGCTTCTGATATCCTTAGCAACGTTAGATCATTTTGAGGAACTTATCATTTAGTTGGGAGAAACAAGGATGCAAAGGGTCAAAATAAATATGATATCCTTAGCAATGTTAGATCATATTGAGGAACTTAGCTTTTAAGTTTTGATAAACAAGGA
Source organism: Artemia sinica (assembly GCA_027921565.1). Classification (NCBI taxonomy): domain Eukaryota; kingdom Metazoa; phylum Arthropoda; class Branchiopoda; order Anostraca; family Artemiidae; genus Artemia; species Artemia sinica. Next base: position 19,170,663 of record CM051272.1, read on the forward strand.
AACATATTTTCAAAATGCATCTGATATCCTTAGCAATGCTAGATTATTCTGAGGATCTCATCATTTAGCTGAGAGAAAAAAGGATGCATTGGGTCAAAATGTATCTGATGTCCTTAGCAATGTTAGATCATTTTGAGGTAATTATCATTTAGTTGAGAGAAACAAGGATGCATAGGGTCAAAATGCATCTGATAGCCTTAGCAATGTTAGATCATTTTGAGGAACTTAGCTTTTATTTTTTGAGAAACATGGATCCTTGTGGTCAAAATGCATCTGATGTCCTTAGCAATTTTAGATCATTTTTAGGAACTTATCATTTTGTTGACAGAAACAAGGATACGTAGGGTCAAAATACATGTGATATCCTTAGCAATTTTAGATCATTTTTAGGAACTTATCATTTTGTTGGTGTCCTTAGCAACGTTAGATTATTTTCAGGAACTTAGCTTTTAGTTTTGAGAAACAAGGATGGATATGGTCAAAATGCATCTGATATCCTTAGAAATGTTAGATCATTTTGAGGAATTTATCATATAGCTGAGAGAAACATGGATGCATAGGGTCAAAATAAATCTGATATCTTTAGCAATGTTAGATCTTTTTGAAGAACTTTGCTTTTAGTTTTGAGAAACAAGGATAACTATTGTCAAAATGCATCTGATATTCATAGCAATGTTAGATCATTTTGAGGAACTTAGCTTTTCGTTTTGAGAAACAAGGATACATATTGTCAAAATGCTTCTTATATCTTTAGCAATGTTAGATAATTTTGAGGAACTTGTCATTTCATTGAGAGAAACAAGGATGCATAGGGTCAAAATGCATCTGATAGCCTTAGTAATGTTAGATCATTTTGAGGAACTTATCTTTTATTTTTGAGAAACAAGGAAGCATGTGGTCAAAAGGCATCTGATATCTTTAGCAAAGTTGGATCATTTTGAGGCAATTATCATTTAGTTTAGAGAAACAAGGATGCATAGGGTCAAAATGCATCTGCTAGTCTTAGCAATGTTAGATCATTTTAAGGAACTGAGCTTTTATTTTTGATCAACAAGGATGCTTGTGGTCAAAATGCATCTGATATCTTTAGCATTGTTAGATGATTTTGAGGAACTTAGCTTTTTGTTTTGAGAATCAAGGATGTTTGTGGTCAAAATGCATCTGATATCTTTAGCAATGTTAGATGATTTGAGGAACTTATCATTTAGTTGAGAGAAACAAGGATGCATAGGGTCAAAATAAATATGATATCCTTAGGAATGTTAGATCATATTGAGGAACTTAGCTTTTAGTTTTGATAAACAAGGATACATATTTTCAAAATGCATCTGATATCCTTAGCAATGCTAGACTATTTTGAGGATCTCATCATTTAGTTGAGAGAAAAAAGGATGCATTAGGTCAAAATGTATCTGATGTCCTTAGCAATGTTAGATCATTTTGAGGTAATTATCATTTAGTTGAGAGAAACAAGGATGCATAGGGTCAAAATGCATCTGATAGCCTTAGCAATGTTAGATCATTTTGAGGAACTTAGGTTTTATTTTTTGAGAAACATGGATCCTTGTGGTCAAAATGCATCTGATGTCCTTAGCAATTTTAGATCATTTTTAGGAACTTATCATTTTGTTGACAGAAACAAGGATACGTAGGGTCGAAATGCATCTGATATCCTTAGCAATTTTAGATCATTTTTAGGAACTTATCATTTTGTTGGTGTCCTTAGCAACGTTAGATTATTTTCCGGAACTTAGCTTTTAGTTTTGAGAAACAAGGATGGATGTGGTCAAAATGCATCTGATATCCTTAGAAATGTTAGATCATTTTGAGGAATTTATCATATAGTTGAGAGAAACATGGATGCAGAGGGTCAAAATAAATCTGATATCTTTAGCAATGTTAGATCTTTTTGAGGAACTTAGCTTTTAGTTTTGAGAAACAAGGATAATTATAGTCAAAATGCATCTGATATCCATAGCAATGTTAGATCATTTTGAGGAACTTAGCTTTTCGTTTTGAGAAACAAGGATACATATTGTCAAAATGCTTCTTATATCTTTAGCAATGTTAGATAATTTTGAGGAACTTGTCATTTCATTGAGAGAAACAAGGATGCATAGGGTCAAAATGCATCTGATAGCCTTAGTAATGTTAGATCATTTTGAGGAACTTATCTTTTATTTTTGAGAAACAAGGAAGCATGTCGTCAAAAAGCATCTGGTATCTTTAGCAAAGTTGGATCATTTTGAGGCAATTATCATTTAGTTTAGAGAAACAAGGATACATAGGGTCAAAATGCATCTGCTAGTCTTAGCAATGTTAGATCATTTTAAGGAACTGAGCTTTTATTTTTGATCAACAAGAAAGCATGTGGTCAAAATGCATCTGATATCTTTAGCTATGTTAGATGATTTTGAGGAACTTATCATCTAGTTGACAGACACAACGATGCATATAGATAATTTTTGGGAACTTATCATTTAGTTGAGAGAAACAAAGATGCATAGGGTCAAAATGCTTCTTAGCAGTGTTAGATCATTTTTTTAGGAACTTAGCTTTTCATTTAGAGAAACAATGATGGATGTGGACAAAATCTTTCTGATATCCTTAGCAATGTTAGATCATTTTGAGGAACTTATCATTTAGTTGGGAGAAACAAGGATGCATAGGGTCAAAATAAATATGATATCCTTAGCAATGTTAGATCATATTGAGGAACTTAGCTTTTAGTTTTGATAAACAAGGATACATATTTTCAAAATGCATCTGATATCCTTAGCAATGCTAGATTATTTTGAGGATCTCATCATTTAGTTGAGAGAAAAAAGGATGCATTGGGTCAAAATGTATCTGATGTCCTTAGCAATTTTAGATCATTTTGAGGAAATTATCATTTTGTTGAGAGAAACAAGGATGCATAGGGTCAAAATGCATCTGATAGCCTTAGCAATGTTAGATCATTTTGAGGAACTTAGCTTTTATTTTTTGAGAAACATGGATCCTTGTGGTCAAAATGCATCTGATGTCCTTAGCAATTTTAGATCATTTTTAGGAACTTATCATTTTGTTGACAGAAACAAAGATACGTAGGGTCAAAATGCATCTGATATCCTTAGCGATTTTAGATCATTTTCAGGAACTTATCATTTTGTTGGTGTCCTTAGCAACGTTAGATTATTTTCAGGAACTTAGCTTTTAGTTTTGAGAAACAAGGATGGATGTTGTCAAAATGCATCTGATATCCTTAGAAATGTTAGATCATTTTGAGGAATTTATCATATAGTTGAGAGAAACATGGATGCATAGGGTCAAAATAAATCTGATATCTTTAGCAATGTTAGATCTTTTTGAGGAACTTTGTTTTTGGTTTTGAGAAACAAGGATAATTATTGTCAAAATGCATCTGATATCCATAGCAATGTTAGATCATTTTGAGGAACTTAGCTTTTCGTTTTGAGAAACAAGGATACATATTGTCAAAATGAGGAACTTATCTTTTATTTTTGAGAAACAAGGAAGCATGTGGTCAAAAGGCATCTGATATCTTTAGCAAAGTTGGATCATTTTGAGGCAATTATCATTTAGTTTAGAGAAACAAGGATACATAGGGTCAAAATGCATCTGCTAGTCTTAGCAATGTTAGATCATTTTAAGGAACTGAGCTTTTATTTTTGATCAACAAGGATGCATGTGGTCAAAATGCATCTGATATCTTTAGCATTGTTAGATGATTTTGAGGAACTTAGCTTTTTTTTTGAATCAAGGATGTTTGTGGTCAAAATGCATCTGATATCTTTAGCAATGTTAGATTATTTGAGGAACTTATCATTTAGTTGAGAGAAACAACAATGTATAGGGTCAAAATGTATCTGGTGTCCTTAGCAACGTTAGATTATTTTCAGGAACTTAGCTTTTATGTTTGAGAAACAAGGAAGCATGTGGTCAAAAGGCATCTGATATCCTTAGCAATGTTAGATCATTTTGAGGAATTTATCATTTAGTTGAGAGAAACATGGGTGCATAGGGTCAAAAAAAATCTGATATCTTTAGCAATGTTAGATCTTTTTGAGGAACTTAGCTTTTAGTTTTGAGTAACAAGGATAATTATTGTCAAAATGTATCTGATATCCATAGCAATGTTAGATCATTTTGAGGAACTTAGCTTTTCGTTTTGAGAAACAAGGATACATATTGTCAAAATGCCTCTTATATCTTTAGCAATATTAGATAATTTTGAGGAACTTGTCATTTCATTGAGAGAAACAAGGATGCATAGGGTCAAAATGCATCTGATAGCCTTAGTAATGTTAGATCATTTTGAGGAACTAATCTTTTATTTTTGAGAAACAAGGAAGCATTTGGTCAAAAAGCATCTGGTATCTTTAGCAAAGTTGGATCATTTTGAGGCAATTATCATTTAGTTTAGAGAAACAAGGATACATAGGGTCAAAATGCATCTGCTAGTCTTAGCAATGTTAGATCATTTTAAGGAATTGAGCTTTTATTTTTGATCAACAAGGATGCATGTGGTCAAAATGCATCTGATATCTTTTGCAATGTTAGATGATTTTGAGGAACTTATCATCTAGTTGAGATAAACAACGATGCATATAGATAATTTTTGGGAACTTATCATTTAGTTGAGAGAAACAAAGATGCATAGGGTCAAAATGCATCTGATATCATTAGCAGTGTTAGATCATTTTTTTAGGAACTTAGCTTTTCATTTAGAGAAAAAATGATGGATGTGGACAAAATGCTTCTGATATCCTTAGCAATGTTAGATCATTTGAGGAACTTATCATTTAGTTGGGAGCAACAAGGATGCATAGGGTCAAAATAAATATGATATCCTTAGCAATGTTAGATCATATTGAGGAACTTAGCTTTTAGTTTTGATTAACAAGGATACATATTTTCAAAATGCATCTGATATCCTTAGCAATGCTAGATTATTTTGAGGATCTACTCATTTAGTTGAGAGAAAAAGGATGTATTGGGTCAAAATGTATCTGATGTCCTTAGCAATGTTAGATCATTTTGAGGTAATTATCATTTAGTTAAGAGAAACAAGGATGCATAGGGTCAAAATGCATCTGATAGCCTTAGCAATGTTAGATCATTTTGAGGAACTTAGCTTTTATTTTTTGAGAAACATGGATCCTTGTTGTCAAAATGCATCTGATGTCCTTAGCAATTTTAGATCATTTTTAGGAACTTATCATTTTGTTGACAGAAACAAGGATACGTAGGGGCAAAATGCATCTGATATCCTTAGCAATTTTAGATCATTTTTTAGGAACTTATCATTTTGTTGACAGAAACAAGGATACGTAGGGTCAAAATGCATCCGATATTCTGATGTCCTTAGCAATGTTAGATCATTTTGAGGAACTTAGCTTTTAGTTTTGAGAAACAAGGATGGATGTGGACAAAATGGATCCGATATTCTTTGCAGTATTATATCATTTTGAGGAACTTATCATTTAGTTGAGAGAAACAAGGATGGATAGGGTCAAAATGCATCTGATACACTTAGCAATATTAGATTATTTTTAGGAACTTAGCTTTTAGTTTTGAGAAACAAGGATACATATTGTCAAAATGAATCTCATATTCGTAGCAATGTTAGATCATTATGAGAAACTGAGCTTTTAGTTTTGAGAAACAAGGATACATATTTTCAAAATGCATCTGATATCCTTAGCAATGTTACATCATTTTGAGGAACTTAGCTTTTAGTTTTGAGAAACAAGGATAGATGTTGACAAAATCCTTCTGATAGTTCCGATTTCTCTCAAAGAGATGAAAAATTTAAAGTTCTCTTCTGAATGTTTTTCCTGAGAAGAGAAAAGGTTCCACTTTAATTCTGAGTTTTCACAGCGAAGTGAAGAAAAGTTCAAGTTCTCTTCTGAATTTTCTCAGAGAAAAGAAAAAAGTTATAGTTCAATTCTAATTTTTCCATAGAAAAAAAAAAATCTCCAACTTTTTAATAAACATTCTAAGCACTTGACATGCTAACGTTTCCTAAAATAATAGAAATATAACAAAGTAATGCATAAAATATTTTTATTGAAGTAACAACATGTAGAATATTAACATAAAAATATGTTACAAACATTATTTTACATTATTAACATCATTGAACAACACTGAACATTCTGAATCTGTTCCATAAAATAATTTATCATGTTCTCTCTCTTGATACTAGAGTTACTCGCTTCTCTTAGTTCATAACCACTAGAATAATCATTCATCCATTTTGAGTCATATACAATTACTACTGGGATGTCACCTACTGATTCAATACACGTTTCATCCTAGGTATTATTTGATTCATTGACATATGATCAATAGTAGTAATAATGCTCACTTGTGCTTCATTTTCCAATCAATTTATCATTATATTCATTAGTGATATTGTCTGCCAATGCTCTTTTTATTTTATCGGCAATTACACTGTCTATTATCACATTATTTTTACAGAGGCAACAGTTCTGGCACGTTGACAAGATATGATTTATAATGTTGGTGCAGCAGTAGGCCTTTCTTTTCCTTTCTGCCTTCATTTAAATGCTAACACCGGAAAGATGACAATAAGATCTATCAACGTCTAACATGTTACCAGAACCATTAGCTAGAAGTTGCCCATCTTCATCAACTATTATTTTTATGTTGGCATTCTCTTTAAGTATTAACTTCTCTGGAAATGATATTTTCACATATCCACCTTTTGAACGATGAAAATTCTTGACTACTCCAAAGGAATTTAACTCCTCACTGTCATGACAACGTATGCATACATTCCCAATAAGATCTCCACTACTACTTGTTCCATAGTTCAAATATATCTCTTTGTCAGCATTCAAGGCAACAATGACTTTATCATGTGCACACACTGGAGTCGCTTCACCCCTTCTTATCTTCTTAATGGGTAGGGGGAGCTCTGGAAAATCCTAAAAAAAAGTTTGTTTTTCATGAAAAAATCTTAAAAGAGAACCATCAGTCCTCATCAATAGTATGCACAAGAATAAGTTTTTAAAATTTAAATTGAAAGTGTCATTCTATTTTTCTGATATGATTTAGAGATGTAAAAAAAAGTTAAAAAAACTGTTAGAAAAAAAAAATGTCAGAAAAAAAGTTAAAAAAAAATTGGTCACTACAAACATTATTTTTCTAATAGTAAAAGTTGCGACACACATATCTATATCATTCTCATTTTGAAGTTGGAAAATATCAAATATGAAATTTTTGTGTTTTAAGTGTGTTTCATGACATTCTAAGAGATGTAAAAAAAAGTTGAAAAAAAGGGGGAGGGGTGGGGAGGGGGGTTGGAGGGAGGGGGTTTGTGGGAGGGGGAGGGAGGGGTTAGAGGGAGGGGTTGGAGGTAGGGAGTTGGAGGGAGGGGGTTGGAGGGATGGGGGTTAACGATTGTGGCACTTTGGGCCGGTGGGGAACGAATGTGGGGCCGGTGGGGAATGAATGTAGGGAACTTTGGTCCGGAAAAAAAAATAGGTGTGATTTAACTCATGTGCTAAGCTCGCAAGCCATTTAAATACAGTGTTTACATACTTTTTTTCTTGTTTTGATATTGCTCTTTACCGACCTCTGGAGATCCAGGTTCAAAAAATATTTAACAATCTGTTAACTATAATAAGGTCTGTATAAATTTTAGTAGAATTAATTTCTTTACCCACTATGAATATAAAGGAATAACTTACTTCTTGCGTGTAGCTTTCGACAATATTCCTTTTATTTGAATGCATCATTATATTTCAAATGCCAATTCTGAACTGACAAGATAACAAATTGTCAGAGTTTTTATATCCGTATTCAAGGTCAAACATAAGTCAATCACATCTAAAAATTAAAAGGTAGCAGACAGATAGGAAGTTACTATAGTATAAAGGAATCATCACGCACTTTGAACACAGATCAACACGAATTTTCACGGTGGTTGAATTCCGGTCATTACACTGTCTGCTTGTATTGGCGGGAGCACTGTCCGCTACTTATTATTATAAATATATGGTGGGACTGTCCGCTCTCTATCGTTATATACATACTACTGTCGGTCAATATTAGCCAATGTTGTTCTTTAGTTAAAGTTCGTTACAGCAAATTGTTTGATAGAAATATTCACTTAACTGAATATTAGATTTACAAGAACCAGCCAAAAAATTCGAAACCCTGTTGGATTTACTCATTTTTCTTCTGTTTCTTGATCTACTTTATAAACGGTTTAGTAAAGTTTTTTATTAGATTTTTATGTGCTGTTTAACTAAGCTTCTGCAGCAAAATAAGGTTGTTTGAATTCCTCACGAGCAAGTCAGGAAATTGTCTTAAGTAAGGCCAACTGGATAACGTTTTAGTTTACGGAGTTTAGGCGAATGGATCCCTTAGGTCTAGGATCTGCAAAATCCTTCGAAAAATGGCAAAAAATCAAAAAAACACCTTAAGCATGTCTTCAATTGATAAAACATTGCATCAGAATTAATAAGAGTATCGGGAAAATTGTGGTCATGGACTGACTAGCCTCTAATGAAACCAAGCAAAGACGCATAGCAACGAGAAATTATCCCATGTAACAGCTGTTTATTAAAACTGATATTAAATTGGTAATAAAGAGAGGAATCTCCTTATAAAATTTATTTAGCTCTGAAGAGGTTGTCGAAATATCTCAATCTTAAGGCTTCGGTTATCTGTAAATCAATTTTGGTTTAACTGTAGAAGACCCAAGACAGATAGTCAAAGTAAGTGAGAGGCAATTCTTGCATAAGCCCTTTTTAGGATTGTATAAGTCCGTTGTCTTGTATGAGTCCGTTGATTTGTAATTAAAACCAAGTAGTTGCGGGTATCAATCCATGGTTTAATTGAAAAAAAAAGCCAAGAAAGATTGTCCGAGTGAGTGAGAGGCGAATCTGGCATAAGCCCTTTTTAGGATTGTATAAAAATTATGTTATTTCACTTGTTGATAGATAAGTCTATCATCCAACCGTCCATACATCATTCCTAGAGCATAACTAAGGTAGATAATCATAGAACTAAGGGATGAAAGTTTGGATTGATTTTGGGTTGATGCGTGACGGACAATGTCCGCTGGACTTGTATGCAAAATGGGGGGCTGGATTTACATGCGAACAAGCGACCTAAGCCTAAAAGGCTTGGCTGCTTGTAGTCTAAAGGTGGAATACCGTGTCATAGGATTGACGCATGACCAAAAAGTGCCCTGGACTCACAGGTGAATGGTGAGACCTATAGTTTTCCAAGTGTTTGGTTAAATGACACAGGTAAATGCTGGGAATAAGTATGACTCTCTTATAGGACAAGCACTTGTTTCTTAGATTTTGGAAAGGCTAGCCCTTCTAGAGTCTCATGCAGGTTGACCAAGAATTTCAAACTGACACGGGACCAACTGGAACCAAAAGTAATTAAAATCAAGTAGTTGTGGACATCAAGCCATAGTTTAATTGTAGAAAAAGCCAAGACAGATATTCCAAGTGAGTGAGAGGCAATTCTGGCATAAGCCGTTTTTAGCCCTTTTAGGAATTTAGGTTTATATCGGACACTTAGTCACTGGCAGCGCAACAGTGCTCCATAAGTAAAGAGTGAAGTGGGCTTTATGTATTAACTCTTTTATACTTATTGGTTTCTTTTCACCAAGCCACTTCGTAAGGAAGAAGTTGTTGTAGCAGCTTTAAAGAGGGCTCATCGGTTTAGAATTTGAATGTTTTAGTGTTCCTTTTAAGATTCAAAATGATTGGAGGGCAATCAGCCCCGATTCCACACCACTTTCTGGTGCCCTTCTCCCAAATACATTTGTTAAAAAATTTTGAGATAGACAGTTTATTCTTCATAAATGAAAGGGCAAATAACTATGCCTCTGGGAATGACACCCCCCCCCCAGAGCCCGTATGGAGCAAAGACTGTAAGATATACAATTTGCCCATCGTTTACGCTTTGTATTTATTATTGTAATAGGAAGGCAAATTCGATCCTGGGTCTCCAAAAAGGCTATTGATATTATTATGAAGCTTTCAGGGAATATTGAGAGGGATATGAAACACAATCAAAAGAACTAATGTGAATTCAGGTTGTCAGAAGTACGTATCAGCAATATTTCTAGAAAGCCTTAGGGTATTAAGTTAAAACATTTTGGGTACGTTGAGGGGGATACTGAACTAACCAAAAGGCCCAATATGCACGCTGCTACTACTACTACTACTACTACTACTACTACCACTACTACTGACTTCATTAATACTAAAAGGGCTAAGAGTATTAAGGGGAAACATTCATGGAATTCTGAGGGAATATTAAGCAAGTTTTCAAAAGGGCATATTGAACGGGATGTTAAACTAACCAAAAGGCACTATGTGGATACTACTACAACCACTTCTACTACAATAGCTGTTATTGCCACTTCCATTACTGCAACTACAACTAGTACTGCTACTACGACTACTACTACTACTACTACTACTACAAAACAAAAATAAAAACAAGTTGCCATGAAGCTATGGCTGGCTGGAGAAAAAGCCTAGACAGATAGTACGTATGAGTGAGAGGCAATGTGGCACAAGCCTTTTTAAGGATTGTATAAAAATGATGTCATTTCACTTGTTGATAGATAGTCTATCATCCATTCAACCACTCTAGGGCATCATTAAGATAGATAGTCAGAGAACTGAGGGACGGATAATCGGGATAGTTTTGGGTTGACTCCTGACAGACAATGAATGTGCACTGGACTTGTATACAAAACGGCGTGCCTGAATTTGCTTGGAACCACAGACGAATAAGTGACCTAGGCCTAATTTACTACTACTACCACTATTACTAACTTCACTAATACCACGAAGGCTAAAAGTATTAAGGGGACACATTCAGGGAATTTTGAGGGAATATTGAACTAAATCAAAACCGACTACGTTCATGCAGGTTTTCAAAAGGGCATATTAAGTAGGGTGTTAAACTTACCAAACGGGCACTATGTGCATACTACTACAACCCACTTATAATACCACTACTACAGCTGCAACTACTACAATAGTTGTTATTACCACTACCGTTACTACCACTATAATTACTAAAACTACTACTACTGCTGCTACTACTTTTACTACTACTATTACTGCTTCTATTTCTACTATTACTGCTAATATTACTACTACTACTACTACTACTTCTACTGCTACTACTACTGCTGCTACTACTACTACTACTACTACTACTACTACTACCACTGCTAAAATGCAGAATTCTAGATTTTACTAGATTAGAAACTTTAACGTCTACATCGGGGATCTCTGATATGCTTAATCAAATTGTGTGATTTTATCAAGATAACTTGCCTTGTAAGGGTTATTTCCTGCCTTTGTCGTAAATCAGGCAAATTTACTCAGGCTCGTAGTTTTTGATGGGTAACTTGAAACTTAATGAATTGAATATATTTGGAATCAGTATGAAGAGCCAATTTCTTATGTATTAATTGTTATCAAAATTCATTTTTTAGAGCGTCGATTACTATTAGCCCGAGTGTCCCGTTACTTACAATGAGTAAGTTGTACTACAGCGAGTGATACTTACCACAAACTGCTTCAAGCAAGTCTCTCTCTGTCTCGCTGTTGACTTGGCTCCATGTAAACCGTGACGAATTTTATCCCTAGTTGATCCAGCCACTTTCGTCTCACCCCTGGAAGATTGAACTAATAACATCAGTGAAACCTGGCGTATGCTTCGGGAGGGGGCTCAAACAGACTTGAAATTTTGTGCTTGGGAGAAAGCAACAATTCTTTTACGTCGTTCATCTGTAGTTAGGCTTTCAGAAGGGTTTTCCAGACTTAGACATTTGTGGGCTTTTTCTGTTTTATGTCTGTCGTCCAAGGCCTAATACAGGGGGGAGAGGTACGAGAATTGACCCCCTCCTGCCACCTCATGTTTTTTCTCGGCACTTAAAAGCGAAACAAAAATGCATATAAATAAAGTTTTGATGCGTTAAAAAACGTATCCCTCCTCCCAAATAACAATGCTGTATGTGTCCTTGCTGTCGTCTGAGAGATGTTGTTCCTACTATCCTTCTAAGGTAAGGTAACTAACTATGTTTCAGGGAGGTGAAGGGTAGATCCACATGAGAGCTGAAAGAGACTAATTTTTATCCGTAATTTCCTATTTTTATATTTATTATCTTTTCTCTTTTTTATAAGAAAGGGTACACAAAAACTTCCTCTCGCTTTAAGGGGGGAGGCCATAACATATGTATTTCTAGAATTTTATTTTGGGGCAATAACTGCCCATTTTATTGTAGTTCGAATTGACTTTTATAGCGCTGCAGTTTAAAGCCACTGAGTATTAGGCATACAATAATTTTTATTCAATTTATTGTTTGTTAGTGGAGTATTGCGTGCTTATTCTTGCATATAATGAGAATTTGTTCGTATTTAAATTCAGCTACTTCTTTCTGGAAAGGAAATTTATTGCCCATGAAAGAAGATTATCAAAGACTGAATTCATTGTGCTGCAAAAAGCTTGAAAGTAGATTACATGACTATTCATGCTGTTTATTCTGTCATTGTCGTTATTTGTATTAACAGTTCACTGTCATTCGCTCAGTGTCACACTGACACTGCTAATACTCATTGTCGTTTATTATATTTAAATAAGACTTTATGAAAAGTACCACTTTGAAATCATTTATTTTTTATTTTTTAAAGTTTCAATTCAATCTCTTGTAGTTTGCTGCGAAGGTACGAAAACCATTCTTGAGCGTGCATGATCCCGTATCAAGTCTTTATCCTTTTTTTTGTCTCTACTATGCGTATTCAGTGGTGCCAATTGAAAAAGATTCAGAGGGTGGGTGGGTGTAATTTTTTTTTTTTTTTTAAATATTTGCAATGAAAATACCAAAAAAAGGCATTTTCAAATGTAACACCTGAAAAGGCAATTTTTCGATGTATAGGAGAGAAAATCTAGGGGGCATATGTTCCCCCTGCCCTTCCCAATTGTCGCCTCTGCACATATTCTTTTGCTATTCTTTTTAAGAAAAGCACTTTTTTTTAATTTGATGACGAAAATTGAAGGATAAAACGGTAATAATTTTAAATTTCATGGGTGGCAATTGAAGGATAATCATTCTAAAGCTCCACTAAAAGCAATTATATTTGAAAAAGTACTAATTACTTGAACGTCTAGTATTATGATAGAAACAGCTAATTAGTATTATATTAATCGTCAGAAATGTCTTACAAGGTTTTGAAGTTTTCTTATTTTTTCAGTCTTGAATGTTACAAAAATTAAGGTAAAAACAGCTAATTTAGCTGCACTGGTTCCTTAAAAGAAGAGGTTTTTTCTACTTTCGCAAAAAAGAACAGAATGCTTTAATAACCAGTGTATTTTTATCCCAAAATTTCTTTGCCTTGTTTTCCGGGAATACAGAAATAATTACAATGCTTAACTCTAAGCTGTATTCCGATACTCGATAGAGCTTAATTTGTACATGAATGAAAGATTAATTTGAACGTGATTCTTCTCAAAATTACGGTCTAAAAACGCTACATAAGCAGAACAAAAGTCTAGCTGCTTTATTTTAAAGACTTGGACCCAACTGGCAATGCTTCGCTAATTTGTAGCTGCTTTATTTTAAAGACTTGGACCCAACTGGTAAGGCTTCGCTAATTTGTCTTTCCTAGATTGGATATTCTCCGCACGAGTCCCTGATGACGAAACTTTCCTTCGTGCTTATCTTAGATAAGAAAAACCTGCTATTTACATCTTTTCTAATGGAATGACTGAAAGTTAAGAAAAAGACTTTTGTAATCTATGCTCACAACTGCTAAAACTTGATGATTCTCATTTTTAAAGGGATAATTACATTTAAGTTAGAAAGTAGATGGAAATCGTTTGACTGTGGTATCTTTTCACTCCCTGTTTCTTAGACACACAGACTCAAGGCAGTATCCAGTGGTGGGGGTAAAGGATTTGAACCCGCCCCCCCCCCAAAAAAAAAGAAAAGAAAAAAGAAAACAATGTCCGACTCGTAAAAAGTAACTAAACTGTATATACATTTATTTTTGATGCGTTTTTTAAAGTTTTTCCTGTAATACCACACCCACCCGAGCAAAATTCCTGGTTACATCCTTACCTGTGATCACTTTTATCATTTTCTGGCTGATTCTGCAACTACCTTTGTCCTTCTGCAAAGCTTACTAGGAAAACAGATACATAGTTTTTTCGCCCTGTCTTCCAGTGTCATCCTCTGTATCATCACATAATTTATAGCTGTTCCATCTTCTTTATGATTTGCCTCATATTTTCTTATATATGCTGTTTAATATGAAGAACTTTAAGAAATGTCTAGTATTCCCATCTATTTTGCTTATTGGTTGATGATCGTCACTCTCATTTAAATGTGTATATGTAATTAATAACATCTGCTAAACTATGATGTAACAACCACGTGTGCTTAAAATGTAAACAATAGCACATATACCTAACCTTCATCCTTATTTAAATTTGTAACAGTAAACAATAACACCGGCTAAAATATGATGCAAAAGCCATGTGTGCGAAAAATTTCAATAATAGAATCTAAACATAACCGTCATCCTCGTTTAAATTTAAATAAGTAAACAATAACATCTGCTAAACTATAATGTAACAACCAGTTGTGCGAAAAATGTAAACAATAGAACCTATACCTAACAGTCATCCACATTTAAATTTGCATAAGTAAACAATAACATTTTTTAAATGCTTTTTAATTGCTTTAAACGTAAACAATAGACGTCATTGAGAAGGTCGTTTGAATTTCTATATGTAAACAATAACACCTGCTAAAACTATGATGTAACAACCACTTGAGCGTAAAATGTTAACAATAGAACCTATACCTAACCGTCATCCTCATTTAAGTTTACATAAGTAAACAATAACATCTGCTAAACTATGATATAACAACCACCTGTGCGTAAAATTCAACCAATAGCACCTATACCTAACTGTCATCCAGATTTAAATTTGTATAAGTAAACTATAACATCTGCTAAACTATAATGTAACAACCAGTTGTGCGAAAAATGTAAACAATAGAACCTATACCTAACAGTCATCCACATTTAAATTTGCATAAGTAAACAATAGCACTTGTTGAAACTATGACGTAACAATTACCTGTGCGTAAAATATAAACGATAATTGGCTTGGAAAATGCATTGAAAAAACTTTCAAATATCCAGTAGCTTAAAAAAGTGCGGGTGCCAGGAATCAAAGGGATATGTGTGTCATTGGATTCATTGATAGCACACCACTTTCATGTACAGACTCAGAGATCAAGAGCTTGAGTTTCACTCCTTTTTGCATAAAATCAAGAATTGACTAAAGTGGCGCAATTTTTCTGAATTCCTGAGGAGGGGGAGGGGCAAAATAGGTACAAATTTTCCCCAATCAAGCGAAAATGAACGTAAAAATTAAAACTACTGCTACTACTACTAACAACTCACCGCAGCACCAAGCCACCTGAGGCCAACACAGCTACGCACGATCCTCCTCCACCCCAATCTATTAAAGCCTCCCTTTTTACACCCGCCTACGAAGTTCCCATTTCCTTTAAATCTTTCTTTATGACGTCCTCCCACCCCAGACGGGGACGACCTGCTTTCCGTTTAGCCCTAGATGGTTGGCCGAATAGAACAATCTTCGGCAATCTGTCATCCTTCATCCTTACAACGTGCCCTAACCACCTCAACCTTTCTTTCATTATAGCCCTAGAGAGTGGTATTGAACCACATTTTTCGTATAATCTATTGTTTGAAATACGGTCAGTCAGCCGGGTACCCAGAACAATCCTTAAGCAATTTCTCTGGAAAACATCTAGCAAATCTTCATCCGCTTTTCGGAGCGTCCATGCTTCAGAGCCATATTTGACCACTGTCATCACTGTAGCTTCTAATAATCTAGTCTTGGTTTGCAGACTTATCTTCCTATTCTTCCAGACTTTTTTTAACCGTGAAAAAACACCCTGAGCCTTGGCTATTCTATTTTTAACATCTTCACTACTCCCACCATCTTTACTAATAATACTACCAAGGTAAGTGAAGCTGCCGACCTGATCAATCTTTTCATTGCCCAAAGTCACCTTTTCATCTTCACTTATTCCTAGCCTTAGTGACTTAGTCTTCCTAACATTAATTTTCAAACCAATTCTAGCACCCTGAACTCGCAAAACCTCTAAAACTTCATTCATTTTGCTCATACTTTCTTCTAGGATGCTTAAATCATCAGCATAATCCAAGTCCAGGAGACTTTTTCCTCCCCATTTGATTCCGTGGTCTCCCATTGCCTTTCCTGTGCTCCTTAAAACAAAGTCCATCAAAATAATCCATATAAAGGGGGATAGAACACAGCCCTGCTTAACTCCTAATTTAACACAAAATCAGCTGCTAACCTCATTTCCTACCTTAACCGCAGCAGTGTTATTCTCGTACATAGCACTAATCACTTTAATGTATTTGTCTGGTATACCATACAAGGATAAAACCTTTACTAAAGCTCTTCTATCAACAGAATCGAACACTTGCTCGTAATCTATAAAACTGAGGACCAAAGGTGTTTGAAAACTCAGGCACTTCTCAATTATTAGCCTAAGAGTGAAAATTTGGTCGACGCATCCTCTACCTTTTCTAAAACCGCACTGCTCTTCTCTTAAAACTTTGTCTACCGCATCTCTCAGTCTAAAAAGTATCATATTACTAAGTAATTTCCTACCTACAGAGACCAGACTAATTCCTCGATAATTACCACACTCACTTTTATCACCTTTCTTATAAAGTGGCTTAATTAAGGTTTTCCTAAAATCGTTAAATACTTCCCCTTTTTCAAAAATCATATTCATAATCTTCAATACTTATTTCTAACCTCAGAGAAACCATATTTAAGAAACTCATTTACCATCCTATCAGCTCCTGGAGCCTTATTATTCTTTAATCCTTTTAGTACTGTTGCTAATTCCTCCTCACAAAACAAATCTTCCTTCACATTCAAAGTATCACAAACTCTTTCATTTTCCTCTATATTTTTTCCTGCAACTCTATCTCGGTTAAGCAAGTTCTCAAAATGTTCGGCCCATCTCTCTTTAGTTTCTTCCTTATCGCTAATTGCAACCCCGTTCCTATCTTTAACTGGGACAAGTCCGGATTGACTACTCCCACTCAATTTGTTAACGTGCCAGTACAATATTTTACTATTATGCCGTCTAGCTGCATCTTCCAGATCCTCGGCAATTTTATCCATGGCCTCCACTTCACACCTCCTTAGTTCCAATTTTAATACTTTCTCCACTTTCTTTACATTTCTTTTGTTTTCATTCGATCTATCACTCAGGTAATTCTTGTACAAGTCCTTTCTCCTTTCTATTAAACATAAAGCTTTTTCACTAATATTCTTAGCTGCAGTTCTAGCTTTCTTCCCTAGTACACCTTCAGCAACTTCAAAAATTATTTTTCTAAAATTATTCCAACCATCTTCCACATTATCAAATTTTAAACTCTCCAAGTTTAGCATTCAACTGTTCCTGGAAAGTTTCTCTCAAATTCTAATGCTGGAGTCTACCAACATCATAACTTCCCTGGAGGTAGTTACCCTTCCGATATTTCAGTTTTAAATTTACCCTTGACACTACTAGATGGTGATCTTTACTTTTAACATCAATAACAGCACTCCTATATACCCTAGTATCTTGTATTGATCCTGCCAGTCTTCGGTTTACTATAACATAACCAATAAGGTTTGCTGTCTTACCATCACGTGAATACCATGTTAACTTGTGAGCCATTTTATGACCAAACACTGTATTGGTTATCACTAGATTGTTATACCTACAAAATTGCAAAAGTCTGTATCCATTACTGTTTTCTTTTCCTACACCAAATTTAGCTGGGATACCATCTATCCCTATTTCTACCAACCTGGGCGTTAAAATCTCCCAGTAATAACATCATATTTCTACCTGGGATCTTGTCTCTTTGCTCCTGTAACTGTAAGTAAAATTCATCTGAGTCCCTAGTATCTCGGTCAGTCGGTTCTACAGGGGCGAATACTACTATAACTGATACCCTGAACTTTCTAGTCATAAAATGAGCAATTAGTATTCTGTTATTAATACCTTCCCAGCCTAAACAAGACTTAGCAGCTTCTTTATTCATCATGAGCCCTACTCCCTGTCTATGTACCCCATCCTTCCTGCCTGAGTAAACAAATTAAAAAATAAGCTGTATCAAGCAGTTCGTCGTAATGGACTTTAAGTAAGGAGCGTTGCGGCTCAATAGTAACCAAAACTCTAAATAAACAGATTTTCGATACCAATAGATATATCAAAAGAATCTACTTATTATACTGATTACAAATGCATATGCTTCATCAAGTTTAATGTTGCCCATCAAAGGCTAAGAGCCTGATAAAAATTTGTCATAACTTTGAAAATATATATATTTCTATATATACTGTCTTGTGGATGTTTCAAAAAGTATACTTCATATTAGTCTATTTGTCGAATAGGGGGATATTTTGCTAAAATTTTTTAACAAGAAATAGTTCTTGATTAGAATTTAAATAAAACCTTGGTTTCTTGTATTATGTGCTTATGCTCTCTTGTTCTTAGATTTCTATGTTTTTTTTCCTTTTTTATTGCATCTTAGGCAAACTGTGTTCTTAATAAAATTGTCTGAAACAAAATTATTAAATGTGATTGGGAATGGGGGCATATGATTCCTGGGCTCTATTAGACACACTGTCAAAGCTCAAGTAAGCGAAAGAAAAAGATCCCCAATTCCTCGAGGCCAAATAGAAGAGTTGTCAGACACCTAGGTTGGCTTTTTTGTTATCATGTCAGCTAAGACAAGTGAGTAAGTTGATGAGATTTTACCAGTGGGTAGCTCGGAAAAAAATCAAACCGGTTTTTGTTTTAAACCGACTCTACTTCTTAAGTATTGAGCTGCTGTAGGGTGGGAGCGGCCAGTAAACAGTAGAGGGTTAGATGTTTATTATAGGGACAATTTTTAAAGCACTTTTAGTTAACGGTACATTCTTTGATACTAAATTTCTAATGCTGTAAAAAAAACACTTATTTAAGCTATCATAAGCTCGTTTTAGCAGGTCTTCTGATGTTCCTCCTTAGTTTATATTTTTATTTGTCTTTTTTCGCCTTATTATATACTTAAAACTGACATTATAATTCGCTGATTGTTTTGAATTTCCAACAGTCTGCGAATTTGCTTCATACCGAAACTTCGTTATTAATTGCTGCTATTACTATAGCTCTATATCTAATTCTCTTTTTTTTTGTAAGGGTAATTTTAATTATTAGGTAATATATCTTCTTTTTCTCGAAACTAATGAGATTTTCGCTTTCAAAAACTTTAAAATCCATTATTAAACTGGAGTTCAAATTATATGTCATGATATTTATTTAATTTGATGTTATTATAAGTGCTTTTTTAGTGGGAAATATTACTTTTATATATGTCTAGTTATTAATAAGATGACCAAAATGGGTGATACAGAATTTATCAAACGGTTCGTGGTAACGAACTGTAAGTAAAGAGTGCGGGTCACTCTCAATAGTAACCGAAATTCTAAAGAACGGAATTTTGATACCAATAGATACGTCAAAAGAATCAGATTTTAATTCTGATTTCAAATATATAAGTTTCATCAAGTTTAATCTTACCCATTAAAAGTTACGCACCTGAAAAAATTCGCCTGATTTCCGAAAAAGGGTGAAACATCCCCTAAAAGCTATGGAACCTTAATGAAAATCACACCATCAAATTCAGCGCATCAGAAAACCCTGTTGAAGAGGTTTCAAGCCCCTATCTGCAAAAATGTGGAATTGTGTACTTTTGCCAGAAGAAAGATCACGGATGTGTGTGTATTTTTTTTCCCCAGGGTGATTGTATCAACCCAGTGGGCCTACAACATCGTGGGAGGGCACATTTAAACGGAAATTAAAAGTTCTAGTCCCCTTTTTAAGTGTCCAAAGAATGGAGGGCAACCAGGTCCCCTCCCACGCTCATTTTTTCCCCAAGTCACCCGATCAAAGTTTTTAGATAGTCATTTTGTTCAGCATGGTCGAAAATATAATAACTATGTCTTTTAGGATTACTTAATCCCCTAAAGTCGGCGGGGGAAGGGCTGAAAGTTAGGAACTTTACCGAATGTTTACATTTTGTATTGGTTATTGGGAGGCATACAGACGTTTTCAGTGGGATTTTTTCTAGTTGTTGGTGGGGGTTGGGGGTTATGTGGGAGGATCTTTCCATGGAGAAAGTTTTCATGGGAGAAGGAACATTACTATGAAGGAGGCGCCGGATTTCCAAGTATTATTTAAAAAATTATCAAAAATTAAATAAAAAGAAACGTTTTTCAACCGAAAGTAAGGAGAAAAACTCAAAACGAACGGAAATTATTACGTATATAATTGGGTTCACCCCCTAGTCAGCAGTATTATATCAATCTAAGAGACAAGGCAGGTAGGACATTAATGTATCAATCTAAGAGACAAGACAGGTAGCACATTACTGTATCAATCTAAGAGACAAGACAGTAGGACATTACTGTATGAATGAAAGATACAAGACAGGTAGGACATTACTGTATGAATGAAAGATACAAGACAGGTAGGACATTACTGGGTCAATTAAAGGAAGCGGACAGGTGGGACATTACTGTGTCAGTGAAAGGTATAATACAGATAAAAACAATGTTTTATATGTATGGATGTTTTATTGTTTGTTTTATTCCATGGATGTTTTATGTATATGGATTTTTATTGTTCATTGTATTGGTGTTATATTTAATGTTATATTGTATGGATGTGTGGTTTTTATTATAAGGATGGTTTTGTTTATTGATATATGGTTGATTACGTGTGTTACTATATGATTGATTACATGTCTTGTTGTATGGTTGGTGTTTTATTTAATGATTTTTTTTATATGGATGTTTTATTGTATGGATATATGGATTTTTATTTTAATAGGTTTTTAGGCTTATAAGAATCTTTTATTGTTAGGCATGACTCTTCATTGTAGCATGATTATAGGCGTTGACGCTTTTACTCTGGCGTTGAGCGTGGATATAAAGAAAACTGATACAGAGCTAGTGTCTCAGTCAATAAATTGAATTTGAGTAATTTATATTGGTTCAAATTGGAAAAAAATTCAAATAATTTGAAAATGAGTAGTTTTGCACTATTACACCTCGAAGGAACTGAAAGTGATGTTGTGAAGACAAGGGTCCCCAATGTAGCAGTGGAAATTGGAAAAGATTCCCGACTAACATTTAAGTGGGATAAGATATTTGACTGATACGTTATATCAGTGAGTAAATTTAAGTCAGATGGACAATTATGTTTTGCCACAAAAGTGAATATAATGTATATATCACAACTACAACAAGGGTTGAATGCAATCATGAAGCACACTGAGGAAAATGGATTGACTCACCTAACGTGAAGAGAGTGAAAATATATTCTTTTATTACATTTCTGTCAATAAAAATGTTTTTACTTTTTATAACGTTTTGTTTTGATTAGATACTCTAGATGATCGTTACTCTACTCTCTCTAGTGGGGTGATCAATAAGCATTGAGAGTGTACACAAGTAGAAACTTGCAATTGTTATTTTAGTCTATAGTTCGTAGTGGGAGTATCAAGAACGAAAAGGATTGGATTTGAGAAACAGAAGATCTTACGGAATCTAGTAAAATTGGAGAAATGTCTAGTTTTAGATGATGACTTTCTGGAATTATCTCTTCAACGTAAAATATTTCTCTAGAAATGCTTGACAATATAATGGGAACTGATTCCCCATCTTTGGACTATTGTATGAACTATTGTACAATAGTGTACAATATGTACAATATGAACTATTGTGTAAAATAGTCCATCTTTGGACTATTGTATGCATTGTGAACCAAATGCATTTACTCAATTTATTAATGTATTAGTTGAAACAAAACAAAATGACATTTTGATTCTGCTTTTTACCACTACCTAGAAATTCTTTCTTTAAAATAATAAGAAACAAGTTTAGGTGACCACACTTGATTAATTCCCCTCCTCCTCCTAGAAGACATTGTTTTTTATTGATTGTGAGTCAGTTTCTTTTTGGCTGTGAGACGGGCAACATCAAAAAAAATTTCCATACATATTCACTATGTTTATGTACATTGGGCAGCTGGTCATTATGCGAGAACTGTACTACAATTGATGACTATAATGAAAAGTTTGGGTTATAAAATCTATGTAAATTGCATAAAGGATATGTTGTAAAAATTAAGGACTGTAATACCTGTCTTGAAAAGACTTGTGACTCTCATCCTTATGTATATCTATTCTCCAATTGTCAATTTGATAAGTGTGACCAATAAGAAAATACTTACCCTGACATGATTGGAAAAAAACCCTAAATGTAACTTCAGTTTATTTCTAAGGGATTGGAATCGTCGTGGATTTAAATTCTTTTGTGAAGAAA
Organism: Artemia sinica; assembly: GCA_027921565.1. NCBI lineage: Eukaryota > Metazoa > Arthropoda > Branchiopoda > Anostraca > Artemiidae > Artemia > Artemia sinica. Next base: position 19,193,190 of record CM051272.1, read on the forward strand.
AATTTTGAGCACGTTTCAATTGTAAAAACATGAAGAGTGTGTGGTTCTTGCAACATCGTTGTGGGGACAATGGTAGTAATGACTATAAACATACTGATTTTTATTTGGCTGTTACAGAAGGTTTCTTCATATGAGAATATTCATAAAGATTCTTCATATAAAAATATTGTGTGCGACATTACTTCAAATAATCAGATAGAAATAAGTGAATTTTACAACATGAATCGTAATAGTGTTATTGACTTGAAAAGGAGATTTAATAAAAATGAAATTGCATTATATTGTGAAAAGTGTAACCCTGACTTTGCATGCCAGAATCAGTACAAGTTGAATCCCAATCATCCGCCACCACTAATCGTTGTTAATGACGATGATGACGATCTAAATGACTATGAAGAAGAAGAAGAAATCTAAACAATGAAGGCAAAATGCTTTTTTTATAGCGCATATATATATATTTTATTAATAAACAAATTTACATACATTTTTAAAATACTTCATTCTTAGGGCACTGAAATCAATATTGTACAGGTCTGAGAGGTTATTTTCTAATAGAAAGTCATTCAAACGAGGACTGTATACATAAATATTGAGAAATTCACTGAAAGTACAGTCACGACGTCGAAAAATGAAATGTAGTAATGCATGAAAACTACAGCTTTTTGTTGATAAATCTTGTACTCGCACCCGATTTTGAATAATAGTTTTCCCACTTCCTTCAAGATATTTTTTTATGTGTGGTGTGCAGAATGCATATGGTAGACCAAGAGAATCAAAAAATTCTATATTCTTCGCTGAATGAAAGATGCATAGCCAATGACGCGTCGGCACAGTCGACGGACTACTATTAACAATGATAGCGGTTTGATTAGCAGTAAGAATATATTCGAGGAAATCTGAGGGTAAACAATAGGATTTCTATTTTGACATGTAACGATCCATGTTAAATACATCGATTATTTGATTGTTATTCTTGGTGCCGGGTCTAATGGAACACTACCATTGGGGTAATTTCCCAATAGGTTTCAAATTGATTGAGTGAGATTAATGTTACACTATCTGTCAATGGTTTGTCAAAGGTACACTCTTAACGTACAGTACCCGGTCGGACAATACTCATATCTTGAGTACCAGACAAGTCCAAAACAATGATATCACGACTTTTTGCGAATATTGCATCGGTTATACCATTTTCATATTGTTCAGAGTCTCGATTTAGGGATTGCATTATCAATTCATATTATCAATTCATATAAGGTCCTATAGGATTTATCAAATGATAAATTGTACAGAGGACTCATTGTAGAGAGGACCATTTACTTTACATACAAGAGAGAAAAGTCCAAAAAATTCAAATTCATGTGGAGAACTTGTCCACGATCCTATGTCACTGGCACTTTTTACAAAAGCCAAGGCAAGTTTCGAAGGAATTTCAAAATTGATAAATGAAGAATCGGTGTAAGTACTTGAACCAGTGGCAATATGACGTTGATTGGTGATTGTGTGAGGAACGAGCAGTTTGATATTATTTCCAGGGGCTTTTAGTTTTTCAATTGCCAAAGCAACAGAACTAATAAGCTGTTGTTTTCGCATATGAAGTACTGCCAAGGTGAGACTGGCATTGGCATCAGGTGCTGCATCAAGTGTTTTTCTCAAGATGAAATTGTACAGAGTGAGTTGTAACTTCATATCAATTTTAACGTTGGGGGGCATCCATTGGGATATATTAAATATTTCATGATTGAGTCTACCAACTAAATGATACTCCTTGCTCACTGCCCAAGTGAGTTCTTCATCAGTATCAACATTTGATCTATAGTCATAGCCCATTGGCAGACCTCTCAATTTCTTATAGGATATTGGAGTCATCAACATAAATTGTATGTAACTTGTATAGTTTGATAGATTATTGCTAGTGCTTACAAATGGTCCATTTATGTAGATACATATTTGTTTAAATAAATTGTGTAGTATACCATTTTCATTGGACGGCCCATCGACGGCGCAGGGAGGTAAATTGCCACACTTTTTTCTCACTACAACTTATAAATCAATAAATGTGGATGATAAATCCATGAAGTAGTCTTCACTAGAATAAAATTGAAAATTTATGTTTTCAGAGAGGGGTTGTTGTGGATTGAATTGTTCATAGTACCCCTGTTTTACACTGACATCCACACTTTCTGCATTAAAAAGATTTAGAGATCTGGTGACAGTGGGATGAAATTCTTTGTGGGGTAGATATGTCATTTCAGTCTGGATAAAGACATCCTTTTTCGATCTAACAATTTCTCTTCTTGGTTTATTTTTCTTATTCTTACTCTTCTTTGACAAGAGTTATGTCTTTTGCTTCTGAACTCTGTAGATACTGATGAGTGATGAGATATTTCTCCTCCTTTACAACCTTTTCCACTTCGTTGTGATTTCAATCACTCGATAAGGGATCGTGCGCTGGACCTGAGATTTATGAAAGACATCCCATAAAATCTTTACCAGCCCCCCAATCATGTAGCGTAGAGGATGCAAAATCCGTGGCAACCGGCGCATTATATTTTTTATCCAGGGGTATTGCAGAGCGAAACAGCTTAGCAAACCAACTGCCAAGACCGTGGCCCGACATTGACGAACTGCCTTTATAATAGTCCATTCCATGACCCAATTGTCGTGGTTGGAGAGCAGTACCATAGCAGTCAATATCAGGACATACAAATATATTTCTACTATTAGACACTTTGTTGTTGTTGCTGAATGGGTCGAAAATGACATGAAATCACAGCAAAACCTTTTGTTATTGCTAGAGGATCACATACTTCACTTCTTAGTGTTAACTGACAGAGTTCCAAATACGAAGTGTTTACAGGGACATACTGAACATGCTTTATATTATAATGATGAACATGTTTATGGGTGGTTTTTGTTCAAAAACAAATAGTATGGGAACATTTGAATTACCGACTCTCGATGTGTTCATAAAGGACGCATAAAGAAATATACAAGAGTCCGAGGCAAAACCGGGTGGATAATCTGCAAAAATAACATGATTCATCCCACAGACAGTTCCAGCGTTTTTACCACTGATCAAACTGTGTTTAAAGACAAATAAATCTCTCAGATTATCACTGAGACGAATCGTTTCATTGTCAATAGGTGAGCTAATGTAAGTCCTACCGTGCTCTGTTGAATAATTAAATTAGAATGTACCATTCTTACAAACAGAGATTTTTCTATTGATTGTAGGAAACAAATCGTTCATCTTGCCAATTTTTTTTTGTATTTCAGTATGACATTGGGATGTTCACTGGATTTAAGTGCTTCAACCCATTCATACTCACAAAGAGTGACTAATCGAATGGTATAACTTTTATCTCATACACGCGATCTTTTCTTAGGATACCATATGTATTTTTGAGAATACAATCGACAAGAGCAACTTCACACTTTCTATCATCGAATTTGATGGTTGGGGAGAGTTTCGTCAAAAAATCCCTTGTTTTATTCAAATTATTGTAGAGAGGGTTAGGGGCGTTGGACATAAACGTAAATAAAAATCATCGGGCATTGTGTAAGTCCTCGGCGGGTATCCACGAATCAAAATCAGTGTTGTATCCTAGCAAACGAAGAAACAACTGTTTATTGCCCCTGCGAGTACGAGTCTTTAATCTCTTTTCAATCTAATAGATTCCGATGTTATAAACTTTTTGTAATTCATAATCATAAAAACCACCAGGAATTTCATCATCTTTCATGTCACATAGACAATACGTTATGGGTGTAGTGTCCAAGAGTTTGAAGACTTTAAAAAGTTCAGTGGGCCATAAGTAATTACCCTTTTCAAAAACATTAGTAGTTCGATTGATTCGAACAGTATCACCAACATTGAAATTTTTCTTTTCCTTCTAATCATCACCACCATTGAAATATGGTTTAAGAAAAGTTTCAAGTATATTGAAATCATGATGAACTTCCGTTGGGGTTGAGTTGGACAGGGATCGATATGGACGTTGATTATAAATCAACATGATTTTATCCAAATCATGAATAAAAGCAGCAATATTTTTTAAAGTGCAATATCTTGAAATTAAAAGTCGAATAGTTCTTATCAGCCGTTCGGTCAATGCTGCCTTTATTGGACTATGACTATGATAGAGGATTGTATTATATTTTAATAGAACCTTCTTTACAAAAGGATTAACAAATTCACTACCCCGATCCGTTTGAATCTTCTTATACCAATCCTGTTCAAGGATTATTTCAAGAGCTTTAGCTACTTCATCACCGCGCTTTAAGCGCAGTGGAATGGCATATGCATAGTGACTAAAAACACTGATTGTAGAATGTGCTCGTATGGATGATTGTGACGCCGTTTAATCTCATCTAGAGTCAAAAGATCTGCTTGCAATATTTGTAATGGAAAAAAGGATTTAGTTTTTCGATAGTGACTACCACGAACTCTACGATTACGATGTAGAGTGTAACTTGATTTATTCTGTAGATACTCTGCCACCAGATTCTTTTCAAGTCCAGTGACTTGCGCAAGTGTGGTGGGTGAACTTAAACTTCCAACTTTTCTAATATTCTCATAAACATGTTTCACTGCTTCAATCATTTTGGACGTACACACGTAGTGAGTGTCCACTGCTCATTTGCATACTAACAGGTGATGGTGAGGGAGATGCACTGATATTAAGACGTATTCACTTGACTCCCCCACCCATTACTCTTGTCAAATCATTTCCACTTGACTAAATTCCTTTAATCGTTTTAAACATGTTTATTGGCAATAAGACTTTTGGGAAGTTTGATGAGTTTGAAAATTTATGCAGATGACTGTCAAATGATACAAGTCTCTTACGATTTGTAACCAAATCTGATAATAAATCAAGGATAACTTAGGTCTCGCCAGGCTGCCATCTCAAAGCGTCATATGGCACTAAAATGGCACTTTTCTGCTATTTCTCAAAGGGTGGCACTAGCAGGCTACCAGAACATCGTTGACATATCTTTTACAGCTCATATAAATGATATTGCAAATATCAACGTCTTTCATATAAATCCCACCATCATCAAGTTCCAAATGGCACTAAAAACTGGACTTTTGGTGTCGTGTCTCAAGTAAAAAAGCTGGGGCTATTGGGCCAGCAGAACTTATAAAAATGATTTTTAATGGCTCATTTGAAAGCTATTGCTCTTTTTCCCTTTTTTTCAATTTTACATTCGTAAGTGCGATATAGTAGTTACAAATACTTACTGACACTTCTTAAGTGAAAAAGCTCTGAAATACAAAACAGGTATCATTGTAATAGCTATGTTCCAGAACCCTTAACTGGAAGTTCACAAGAACCACTCCCGTACACTCCCCTCCCAGCCCCCTTAGTAAGTTTCATAAATCGTCTGCTCATCAGTAAGCTTCTGAAACATTAGCAGGCTAACACACCGTCGTAAATAAATGTTTAATGGCTCAATTGTAAACTATTGCTTATACTTACTAGGTTTTTAAAAATTCTATCATCTATTAGATTTCGCAGATTTTAATGTTAACTAGTTTCTGAGGAGAATTTGCAACGAACTCTTTGTTATGGTTGAAGCATTAGCTGCAACCTAGTAAAGAGTGAATCACAGTGCATAGTAACTAAAAGTTAAAAAAAAAAATGTTAAAACGGTTGCTTTTTCTTCTTTATTACAGGCCTAGCAGGTTACTAGAATATCATTGAGAGATGCTTAAGAGCTCATTCAAAATCTATTTCTCATATGTACGTGGTTTATATAAATTTCGCCGTGTGCAAGTGCCCTATGACACAAAAAAGGCACTTTTTATGCCGTTTCTTGAGGGGTGGGGCTAGCAGGCTACCGAAAATCTTGGATAGATTTTTCATAGCTCGTATAAAAAATATTGCTCATATCTACATTCTTCCTATAAATTCAAGCATCTGCAAGTTTCAAATAGCACTAAAAACGGCACTTTTGGTGCCATGTCTCAAGTGGAAAATCTAGGGTGAGTGGGCTGCTAGAAGTTTTAGAGTGATGTTTAATGGCTCATTTGAAAACTTTTGCTCACGTCTACGTGTTGTTTATCAATTCTACCATTTGTGAGTGAGATATAGCACTGAAAATAACATTTTTGGTGACACTTCTTAAGTGGAAAATCTTGGAAGCATAAAACACTTAACTGGAGGTTTACAAGAATACCTCCTGCAACTTCCTCCTCAAGCTTCTCTTAATAAGCTACAAAAGTAGAGTCCTACAAACACCAGTATATTAAATTATATTATTAGAGGCGCGGTTCTGTCAGTACAGTGCTGGACTTCAAATTAGATTATCATGCGTTCGATTCCAGCTTGAATTTTTTTCAATCATGGTTTGTCCCTTTCCGACTACTTTTCAGATAATCCACTATTTTTTGCAAGCGTGATGCACTCATTTTTTAAGGTATATCCTGGGAAGGCAATTTTACCATCCCAAAGTATCATATAGCACTAAAAACGGCACTTTTAGTACCACTTCTTAAATGGAAGAGTTTGGAAGCATAAAACGGTACTATTGCAATGATTATGGTCCAAAGCCCTTAACTGGAGGCTTATAAGATCCCCTCACATATACTCCCCCTCCAGACCCTCTTAGTAAGTTTCATAAATCGCCTAGTCATATTAAAAGTAAAAGATTATTGCAAAAAGAAATTAAACAAACTAAAAACTTTTCAACTAAACATCTACCAAAAATTAAGCTTGATTGATCAACAGTTTTGAATTGAACCTTCAAACTTCACTCTGTGATGAAGTCTATGTGTTAGTTCTACTGGCGGTAATTGAGCGGAAGGGACGTCCTTGCCCCCTTAGTTTTTGCTCTTGCCTAGGTTTTTAAATCACCTTTTTTTTGGTCTTTCCATTGAAAAAGGCACTTGTTTCATTTGAAAAAGTTGGGGAAAAAATGAAAGTACACTTTGAGGAAAAGTGCTATCAAGTCAAATTTATAAAAAGTGATTAATTATAAATATAAGCTTTTAAGTAAGCCCTTAAACAGCTTTCTTTTGTTACAATAGCCTTCTAGTTTCAGCTAGTACGTAGGTGATTTATAAAGCCCTGTCTTCATAATGGCTTTTTCAGGTGAAGTCTGCCGATTAAAAACAGCTTTTTCCTCTTCGAAAAACAAACATTCCTGAAAAACATGTATTGTTTTTTGAAGTATGGATAATGAACAATATGTTATAGACTGAAAGTTTTTCTTAGGTGACAAGGTTATTTGAAGTATTTTCTAGAGGTATCTTATCTCCGCTAGATCGGTGATAATTAGAAATTATATTAAAAATAAGTTTTCAACTGAAACTAAGAAGTGAAATTAAAACTTAAAACGAACATACGTTATTCTGTATAAATAAAAAGGATCATAGCAGCGCTGTTTATACATTAATTTTTAATCAAAAAAAAAACAAAGATTAATTAAAAAAAACAAAGTTTTTCAGAGAGAAGTAAAGAGCGAATTTGAATCTTAAAACGGACAAAAATTATTACTTCACAGCCTATTTAATATATATTAATAAAATTAATACAAATAAACCAGCTAATTATGTTTGTATGTGCTTTTAGGATTATGCAACACTAGCGCTTTACTGAAAACACAATATAATATAGGAGTTTTGGTACAGTAAAAGCAAACCAATTAAGGTTTGCGAACCAAAGCGAACCAAAATGTTAGCAATCCCTTTTAGGATCAATTCCTTTTAAGATTAAATAAAACAAAACAAGTTTTTTTTTAACTGAAAGTAAGGAACGACGTTAAAACTTAAAACAAACAGAAATTATTCCGTATATGAAGGGGGCTGCCCCCTCCTCAACGCCTCGCTCTTTGCGCTAAAGTTTTTCATTGTTTAAAAAAAAATAGAGTTGTGAGAAAGTCAAAAAAAAAATTTGGGGGGGGGGGGGGGGGAAATGAGCATGGGAGGGGCCTAGATGCCCTCCATTTTTTGGTCACTTAAAAAGGGCACTAGAACTTTTAATTTCCGTTCCAGTGAGCCCTCCCACGATATTCTAGGACCATTGGGTCGATACGATTACCCCTGGAGAAAAAAATAAAATAAAAATAAAATAAAATAAAATAAAAAAATAAACACGTATCCGTGATCTTTCTTCTGGCAAAAAATGGAAAATTCCACATTTTTGCAGATAGGGGCTTGAAACCTCTACAGTAGGGTTTTCTGATACTCTGAATATCATGGTGTGATTTTCATTCAGGTTCCATAACTTTTAGGGGGTCTTTCCCCCTTTTTTCGAAAATCAGCCAAATTTTCTCAGGCGCGTAACTTTTGACGGGTATAATTAAATTTGATGAAACTTATATATTTGAAATCAAAATCAAAATCTGATTCTTTTGATGCATCTATTTGTATCAAAATTCCGTTTTTTAGAGTTTTGGTTACTATTGAGCCGGGTCGCTCCTTACTTACAGTTCGTTACCACGAACTGTTTGATAAAGCAACAATCCATTTTAGGATTATCTTTATTTTTTTTACTTTTAGTTTGGAATCACTTCTGCACAATGGCTCAGTTCAAATGCTGGCTCTCGTTTTGGTTCTGAAAAGGACATGTGATTATTAGTTTGTACACAAGTTCGAAATAAGGCCATCTTGATAGCATTAGCATTATTGACTAGCTTTAGAATTCATATCATAGCTTGAAACTCACTCTTGTATAGAGAGAAATAATCGGATTTACAGAGTTCATATTATGTCTTATTTGATCTTCATTTCAAGTGATACTAAAGCATATTTCTTACAATTTAAGACTGTATATTACCCCCTATTGGTATAATAGCTGGTGAGAGCAAAATACTGCTTGACAGATTAATGCAATACTTTTGTTTCCTCTTTAATTACTTTGCGGTTATTAAGAAATTTTTAGTTTTACGCTTGTGTTTTTAATATAATTTTAATGGTATACTGAAAGTTACTAATGTAACAACTGGTGTTAGACTACGAAAAGCTTTATCGATTCGTTTAGTGTTGTCATGCTACATACTCACTTTTGATTCTTAAATCAATAATCCTGTTTCTTATACTTGACTTTTGTGTTTTCAGTAAAGTGCTAGTTTTGTTTAATCGTAGTCTAGATTTGATTTTTTTTAATACCCCATCAGGGAGTGCTGAGAGAAGAATGTATTTAAGTTTACAAGGTAAGTAGAAGCTGCACTGGAAGTCTCCAGAAATCAGAAAGAGTCTGTTGTCAATTCTGCACAAGAGTCTGCTTAAACGGCTACACGCTTCGGAATAGCGTTTCTCAGAACGATCGTTACTCAGGCTTATTGGAAGATATATATTGATGAGTAAAAAGCTATTGGCCCAACAAATTTCACAGAAATTTAGAAGTCGCACGACTCGTAGAGCGTATAGGGGGTCTGGTCGTCGACAATAACAGCAGTACCACCGCTAGGTCTTCCACGCGTAAATTGTTGTTTGGCTTCATGTATGAAAACCGATTTGTGTGGAAAATACTGGAACAGAGTAAGACTGTCCTTTCTAAGTAGTTTCTCTTGCACACAAATTATATTGTAATCGTAGCAAATTCCACTAAGGTAGCCTATTTCCACAGCGTTGTGTCCGTATATGTTTCGAAAAAAAAACTTTAAATTGTTCATTTTCGGGGTTCGTACGGTTTGTTCATGGCTTCTTTAACGGCTTTACAGATCAGGCTATAGCTTGGGTGATCGTTCTTCCCGTTGGGACAGAGGGCACACTTGACACTGTTTAATTGACATGGTGCTTCCTTCGTCGATTCATGGGAGCCTGTTCAACGGGAGCAGCAGGATTGATTGCTGCAGTCTCAAGCCAGATGTTCTTAAGACTGGCACCTGATGCATCTTTTCTGGATTTCTTTGAACGTCGTTACTTTGAGGTGAGTGTACGCAACATAGATACCTTGCCGGATAACTCTGTCAAGTAATGATGCATCTGCAAAATACAAATCAAACTGTCTGTAAAGTGCCATATCTTTTAGCTTCTGTGACATGGGGGTTACCTTCTATTATCTTTTCTGGGGTAGTACCTCATGGCAAGACCGTATCCAGGGGGGGGGTACCCAGTTTGAACCCCCCCCCCCCCCCCGAAATGTTTGTTTGACTCGTAAAAACGTAACAAAAATGGACACAAACAAATTTTGTATGCGTTTTTTAAGGTTTTTTATGTACCCCCCCCCCCCCCCGAAAAAAAAAATCCTGGATGCGCTTCTGCTTCATGGGACGAATTTTGCAGCAGCCATGAACTTTTCTCTCTGGTATTTCTGTTTAATGTCAGGCATCTTAGATAACGACTTGCTTAGGGCTTGGGCAGCAGAGTTCGTTTTTATATAAGCCACTAGGCCAGACTTCGTCTGCTGAATCTTCTGGACATGCTCAGGGGTTATAAACTCCTAGATAAACTGTTCTGATTTGAGCAAAACTCCGTCTTTTCCGGGGCTATATCACTAATGAACACCCGATTGAGCAGTTTTACAGGTGCTGGGAGCGGGAGTCATTCGGAGGTCTGGGGTAGAGTAGCTTTGAATTGCTCCATCATTATTTCCAGTTTTTCGACACACTCATTAACGCGCAGTGTCATGAATGTTATCACGTCCTGTGGGATACGGGGGATTTCAGAGATCTTCCGTATCGTGAACCTGATTTTAAACTCGCTGTTATTGAGTAGAGCTTGCATCATACCATACATATCGCTGAACAGCACGTCACGGCCAATTTGAGACCTACTTTCTTTCGACTGATTTTCATTATATGTATCCACATTATTATTTAGCTCATCATGGGTTTTACGAATTCGTTCAGGAGTAAAGAACTTAACGTCAGTGCTAATTAATGAATTTTTCGTAATAGCCCGATGCCTCAAGCATGTTTCAACGAGGTTTAGTACTGGCGAATATATACACCGATAAATTACCATTGCCGAAAAATTACGCAAGTAAATCCAAAATCACCAAAGAACAAGGGAAGTGTAAGGACCATCTTGCCTATTCCCCAAAACTTGCAAGTAACTGAATACCGATGGGTACAGTACGGCGTCCTGCGGGGGATTCCTTCTCCTTTTCTGCTTGTTCCCAGTAAAATCATATGCCAACTAATTATGTGGCAACAAAGATGTATATATATATATCCAGATTTATACATTTGGATATAAATCTATTATTCAAATCCGGAAAAGAATGCAAGATTTATCAACTAAACCTGTGGTTTTCATGCACAATTGTTTTTCGTTTTTCGATGTTCTGGCTATACTTGCAATGAGTTTCTCAGCATTTTCGTGGACAATCATTGCCTGAATGACTTTATAGTGGTAAATACACTTTCCTACCAGTATAATATTTATTGTAGTGCCCGAAGAACAGAGTGTTCTAATAATGGTTGTAAACTTGTTTAGCAATAAAAATGAACGTACAAAAAAAATGCCTTTTTCATTTCAAATGTCTTCTTCAGATTTCTTCTTTTCCATATAGATATTCACTATCATCGATAACAACTAGTGGCGGCAGATCATCTGAATCTACTTTTTACTGATCTTGTATCGAAAAGTCAGAATCATATTTCTTATAACACAACGTAACTTCAACCTTATTATATCTCTGTGTGTAGTCAATGATACATTTTTTTTCCTATTGTAAAATCACGCGTTTCAATTTGCCTATTCAATTAATATCACAAACAAAACTCTCAAATGAAGAATCACTCTCTTTATACGCCAAATGAAAATCAGTAAGCTTATAATCATAATAGCCATTGTCTGCAAAATGATGACGTAACAATCATACTCTCTTGTTGTTCCAGCAATTGAATCTTATACCAAGTTCTTTCGCCCAAAACCATTTACAACTACGACGATATCCATCTCTTAGAAGTAAACTAAAATCTTCTTTAGTTTTTTTTTTCAAATAGTACCTGGGAAATATATTTTCATACCGACCAAGAGATGCCGTAGACAAAGCTTTAAGAGAAGAACAGTGCCGTTTTAGAAAAGGTAGAGGATGTGTCGACCAAATTTTCACTCTTAGGTTAATAATTGAGAAGTGCCTGAGTTTTCAAACACCTTTGTTCCTAAGTTTTATAAATTATGAGCAAGCGTTCGATTCTGTTGATAGAAGAGCTTTAGATAAGGTTTTATCCTTGTATGGTATATACATTAAAATGATTTGTGCTATGTACGAGAATAACACTACTGCGGTTAAAGTAGTAAATGAGGTTAGCAGCTGGTTTTGTATTAAATCAGGAGTTAAGCAGGGTTGTGTTCTATCCCCCTTTATATGGATTATTTTGATGGACTTTGTCGTAAGGAGCACAGGAAATGCAACAGGAGACCACGGAATCAAATGGGCAGGAAAAAGTCTCCTGGACTTGGATTATGCTGATGATTTAAGCATCCTAGATGAAAGTATGAGCAAAATGAATGAAGTTTTAGAGGTTTTGCTAGTTCAGGGTGCTAGAATAGGTTTCAAAATTAATGTTAAGAAGACTAAGTCACTAAGGCTAGGAATAAGTGAAGATGAAAAGGTGAAGTTGGGCAATGAAAAGATTGATCAGGTGGACAGCTTCACTTACCTTGGTAGCATTATTAGTAAAGATGGTGGGAGCACTGAAGATGTCAAAAGCAGAATAGCCAAGGCTCATGGTGTTTTTTCACAGTTAAAAAAAAAGTTTGGAAGAATAGGAAGATAAGTCTGCAAACCAAGATTAGAATATTAGAAGCTACAGTGATGGCAGTGGTTAAATATGGCTCTGAAGCATGGGTTTTCCGAAAAGTGGATGAAGATTTGTTAGATGTTTTCCAGAGAAATTACTTAAGGATTCTTCTGGGTACCCGACTGACTGACCGTATTTCAAACAATAGGCTATTAGAAAAATATGGTTCAATACCGCTCTTTAGGGCTATAATGAAAGAAAGGTTGAGGTGGCTAGGGCACGTTGTGCGGATGAAGGATGACAGATTGCCGAAAATTGTTCATTTTTTCCAACCGTCTAGGGCTCAACGGAAAGCAGGTCGTCCTCGTCTGGGGTGGGAGGAAATCATAAAAAAAGATTTAAAGGAAATGGGAACTTCATGGGCGGGTGTAAAAAGGGAGGCTTTGAATAGATTGGGATGGAGGAGGAGCGTGCGTAGCTGTGTTGCCCTCAGGCGGCTTGATGCTGCGGTAAGTCGTTAGTAGTAGTAGTAGTAGTATACATATCATAGTTACAGTTGGAGCATAGAAATCATCTAGTGTAAGATTCACATACATCTTCAACACAGGAATCATAATTCCTAATTTAAACTGCATGTGTAAACAACGCAGATTGTACAATCTACACTTTTCATCATACTCATCCGCAAAAGTGCAGTTCTCACAGGATGAACAGCTACACAACGTATACAAACATTGTTGACATGTATAGAATATTTTAAACTATTGACTCTTGTACTGCTAATCACAAACTAAAACGTGTTCAAAAAAAAAAATTTACATCGACGATCCCACTGAAGATGATCTTCCATTGATTCCCCCAGAGAGGGAGGGAGGTGTAATTTAAAGTCCAGGTAATGTTTAAACAAATGTACAATGTGACTTTGTTTTGCTTTGATTAGGACATCAATATCAACTAGATAAATACTTTTGGACCTAGACGCAGAAGTCTCACAGAATAATCCTGGGCTTGAGACTCCTGCTTCATAATATCATCAATCATGCTTTGATTGAAAATTCTCTTTCGTACTGAAAACCTTTAAAAATGATCATTCCGATTCAACCATTTTTTACGTAAAAAATATTCTGAATGATTTTAGTTGTCCACTTCATTTATTTTAAATTGTTTCTCACGCTGTCTTTATATAAAAAATCTCTCACACTGCTGATTACAAACTAACTAACCCTCAGAAATATTCTTATGCACAGAGCACTCACTTAAGATGATCACCTTTAGCTCCCTAGAGAGACGGAGGTAGTTGATGTAGAAAGATTTTATTTTCAAAACCTTAATAATAAAATAACATGTACATCTCATTCCTTTTTCAGTACGTCTTTGCAGGGGCGCTAATACACGTCTCCGCCTTTGGACTAGTAACTACGGAAATAGCAGTCCCATAGGGCCCCTTGAAAATATTAAAGCATTGAGGGGCTATTCAAACACATATCAGGTCTTGAACTAGTAAAGAAGAAAAGAGTAGTGCCATGGGATCTCCTGAAAGCCCTACTACTCATTAGCAACCAAGAATAAGTGAATTTTGTATTTCTATCAAATAATATTGACAATTTCTGTTCCTTGATAATTTTACACAGATCCTTGAAACAACGTTCGTCAATTCTCCCTCCAATATCGAATATTTTCCATTTAATTGCACATTGTGTAAAGTTGTATCCCCTTCTAAATGCATGCCCCCTCTAGGTTAGAATCTTACATACAATCCTTATGGTTATTCAGGATATTATTATTCACATCAAAACTAGTTCAAGGCTTGATTAAGGTATGTCATAAGGAATGATGTCAGCAGAAACGTATTATTACCAGACTGAATAAACATATCACCATTACTTCATTATTAGATCGGGGACGTAGAGCATTCTGAACTATGCTAGGGTTCCAATAGAAAGGGTGTAAATTGTTTCTTAAAATTTAAAAAGCAAAGTATAATATTTAAGAAAAACCCACTCTGGTATTTTCACTATAATTCATAAAAAAACGATTTAGTGAAACATTTTTATTTTATCTTCACATAAAAATTGAATAAATCTTTCAATTTTGAACTAATAATAAATCCTGAATTGGCACTTCTAAACTACACAAAGGAAAAAAATTAATTTAAGATGAACTAGTCCAAAGTAACTGTGTTGGTAGATAGCATTTATATATTGGATATCAAAGCTCCAGCAGATGAGTTTTTCACTCTCCGCTCTCTTGTCGTTTGCATTGCGGCCTTATGCAAATTTCTGCATACAAATTTGGCCAACCCAGTCTCAGAACGCTTAGTATAGTAATGACATGATTTTTATTCACTCTTGTTTTAGAAAACACTGTCAAAGCAAAGACTTAACAGTTAACCGACGAAGGGAATAATCTTACTAAATTATAAATACTACTACTACCACCGCCACGACCAATACTACTGCTACCCCTACTACTATTACTGCTACTACCAATACTACTAATAACTCACCGCAGCACCAATCCACGTGAGGCCAACACAGTCACGTCCGCTCCTCCTCTATCACGTATATTTAAAGCCTCCCTCTTTACACCCCCCCCCCCTAGAAGTCCTCATCCTCCTTAAATGTTTCCTTACGATATCCTCCTACCCGCTTATGATATGATTTACTTTTCATTTGGCCCTAGACGGTTGGCCAATAAGGATTATCTTTGGCAATCTGTCATTCTTCACTCGCAGAACGTTTCCTAGCCATCTTAATCTTTGTAATTTATCTCTACACCCAGAACTCTCAAAACCTCTGAAAATTCATACATTTTGCCAATAATTTCATCTTTTATTCTTAAACCATCAGCAATATCTAATTCTAGGGGAATCTTACTTCCCCAATTGATTCTGTGTTTTCTCATTTCCTTTGTTGAACTCCCTAGGACAAAGTCCATGAACATGATTCATATAAATAGCGATAACTCATTTCCTACGGAAACTGCAGTAATATTATTCTCATAAATAGCACTAATCACTTTAATGTATTTTAAAATATGTATATTCAATGTATATTCAATTATGAATAATAGATCCTGAAAATTCCTCGCAAAAATATATACTTCTTTTTCCAAAATTTGTCGATCAACTAGACGAGATTTTCGATTCAGAGAGGAGTGAATATAACAGAATATGAGCTAACATGCACCGAAGATTTTGGATTTTACTAAACAGTTTTGAAATGCACCCCATTGCACCGAATTTTCTAAATTGTACCAAAAACGGCACAATTGTACCGCGTTGGCAACGCTGCTTAAGACTAATTTAATAGAATGATTTGCAGTTTTACCATTGGGGTTGTGTGGATCATTTGTCCCACTTGAGACAAATTATTTGTACTTTTAACGAGTCAGAGGGCAACAACTCTTCTTGAAATTTTATTCTTTTTGTGTGAGGTTATCAGGAAAAAAGCAAAACATAGGTAACGCATCGTTCTTTATTAAGTTAACTCTACTGACTTGACTTTATAAATTTTATCTTAGACAGTGTTTAATATGTAGTACTTTGTAAGGACTTGGCTATTTCTTGCATAAAGGAAGTCTGCAACTTGGCTACGAAATTCAACTGTTAGATTTAGCCAGCTTCTGTATTCAGTCAGTCTTCAGCTTGGATTTAACTGCTTTGAAACCAAGTTAGGACTAAGGGGTGGCTCAAAAGAGGGGGCGAGTGGGGGTGACTTTCACCCTCTGGTTTTACCAATTCGTATAAGTCGTTATTTTACCTCATTGAGGTCCCAGGTGCTAAATTCTGAAACAGTCTAACGTCTATTTCCGTCAACTGGAAAGACTTTTGCATTTGAAAACTTCTCAGTAAAGAAATGACTGATTCTGACAAAACACAGCTTCAATTGTAGATACTAAAACCAAATTTAATTGTAAATAGAATAGAGTTGTATTATCTTATCGTTTTAATTCTAATTCTGTTTTTCAATAGAGTCGTTAAAAAATAAACCAGGTTTAGAGGGGCCGGACAGGAAGCAACTGGTACTCCTAAAAACCTGCTTATGCTCGCGTATGGTTTGTTTTCGCCTGGTCGTTTAGACATAGCCCCTACTTCTTTTTTTTTAAATCACTTCAGTCATTTGTTTTTGCCTCATCCAGTTCCCAGCTGCTCAATTCAGTCAGAGACAGTTTACTTTGTATTTTCCTTCTCCTGAAAAGACCTTGGGATTATCAAACTTTTTAGAAGAAAAATGGTTGAATTTAGGATTAGCTTTAATCGTAGATACCGAAAACTTAATTTGTATGTAAATAAAATAGAGTTGTTTAATGTTATCGTTTAATTCTTCTTTTTAAAAATTCCGGCTTTAAGCAGAGTCATATAAATTAAACCAGGTTTCAACGGGCTGGACTGGTAGCCTAGCAACTCGTCTTAAAAATCTGTTTCTGATCAGAAATGATTTATTCTTGTCTGATGGTTCAGTAATTTGGGAAAACTCAACTGAAGCCTGACAAGACAATTTGAACAAACCAAAAGCAAGTGACAAGGTTACGCGCATGGAGTGTCCGTCCAACTTTGACTACATGTGGAAAAGAAGGCAAGAAATTTTTAAAAACAGTGGAGTAGTAACTAAAATCTAAAGAAAAGAAGCCCCGCGAGACCCTTTCAAAGCAAGCGTATACAGGATGGTAAAAAACAAACTTGATTACAATAGGAGGTTGAGCTGGATACAACGCTTGAGAAGGACAAGGAAGATTGCCCGTGTACCCAGAATTTTTCCCCTCAGTACAGGAGTGCTTTTGAAGGCGCTGGAATAGCTCAGTCAAGTCGCTAGGCAACTTTTGCCTAGGACTAAAGTAATGAGCAATGTTAAACCTTCTAAAGAACAGAAGTTAGAAAAGAAATTATTCCAAATGTATGCCTCTTTACAATAATTTTTGATATTAAACCGTCGATGAACACAGATTATGAGATTATAAATTGAAATCTAGTTTGCTTTAAACTTGACCTAGTTTTCGATTAAATAAAAAAACAAGTTTTCTTAAACTGAAAATAAGGAGCGACATTAAAACTTAAAACGAACAGAAATTATTCCGTATATGAAAGGGGCTGTCCCCTCCTCAACGCCTCGCTCTTTACGCTAAAGTTTTTTATTGTTTTAAAAAATAAAGTTGTGAGACAGAGCCAAGCTTTAGCGTAAAGAGTGAGGCGTTGAGGAGGGGACAGCCCCTTTCCTATACGGAATAATTTCTGTTCGTTTTAAGTTTTAATGTCGCTCCTTACTTTCAGTTTAAAAAACTTGTTTTCTTTATTTAATTTCTGATCGTTTTTTAGTTAATGCAGCTTTTATTTTGGCTCAATGTCATTGAATAAGTAAACAAAATTTGCATAAAAATTTTACTTTTCTTCTGCTAAATGGCTGTCTCTAAATTTGTTTCTGACGTAATTTACAAATTAACTTACGTAATGAACTTCTATATTCGTATATTTTTCTTCTGGCAAAAAACACAAAGTTGCAGATTTTTGCAGATATGAGCTTGAAACCTATGTTATAGGGTTTTCTGATACGCTGAATCTGACGGTGTGATTTTCATTAAAATTCTTTGAATTTTAGTGGATGTTTCACCCCTCTTTAAAAATCAGGTAAATTTTCTCAGGCTCGTAGCCTTTGATGAGTAATACTAAACTTAATAAAATTTATATATTTAGAATCAGCATTATAAGCCCATTTTTTTGATACATTTATTGACATCAAAGTTCCGTTTCTAAAAGTTTCGATTACTATTGAGCCGTATCGCTTGTTTTTTTTATTTTTTTTTTTTTATTACGTATATGTTATTACGTATATGATGGGGGTTCTTCCCTTAGTCAATACCACGTTCTTTACGTTAAAAGTTAAAAAAAATTCAATTCACAAACCCCCGAATCACAAAGGCCGTTTAATTAGAACAGATAGCTCTTTTGAAAGCACTAAAAAAACTGTAGCGTAAAGAGCGAGGTATTGACTTGAGGGAGAACCCCCTCATATACGTAATAATTTCTGTTCATTTTAAGTTCTAATGTTGTGTCTTACTTTCAGTTGAAAAAACTTGTTTTTTTTTAATTTAATTTCTGATCTTTTTTTAAATAATGCTTGGAAATCCGGCGCCCCCTTCATAGAAATGTCCCTTACCCCAAAGAAACATCCTCCACGGAAAGATTCTCCCGAGTAGCCCCCTCCTCCATCCCCCCCCCTCCCACCAGAAAAAAATTCTTCCTGAAAATGTCTGTATACTTCCCAATAACCAATACAATATGTAAGCAATGGTCAAAGTTCATAACTTGCAGCCCTTCCCCTGGGAGCTGTGGAGGATTAAGTCATCGTAAAAGACATATTTATTAGATCTTCGACTATGCTGAACAAAATGTCTATCTCAAAATTTTAATTGGGTGACTTTGAGAAAGAAATGAGTGTGGGAGGGGTTCTAGCTGCCCTCCATTTTTTGGTCACTTAAAAAGGGCACTAGAACTTTTAATTTCCGTTCCAATGAGCCATCCTATGATATTCTAGGACCACTGGGTCAATAAGATTACCCCTGGGAGAAAAAAAAACAAACAAACAAATAAACACGCACCCGCGATCTTTCTTCTGGCAAAAAATGCAAAATTCCACATTTTTGTAGATAGGAGCTTGAAACCTCTACAGTAGGTTTCTCTGATACGCTGAATACGATTGTGTGAATTTCATTAAGGTTCTATAACTTTTAGGGGGTCTTTCCCCCTTTTTAAGAAAATCAGCCAAATTTTCTCAGGCGCGTAACTTTTGATGGGTAAGATTAAACTTGATGAAACTTATATATTTGAAATAATAATTAAAATCTGATTCTTTTGATGTATCTATTGGTACCGAAATTCCGTTTTTTAGAGTTTCGGTTACCATTGAGCTGGGTCGCTCCTTACTTACAGTTCGTTACCACGAACTGTTTGATATTAGTTAATTAAGAGCTTCTACTTGCCAAGTTACCTTGTTTGACTGGTTTTCTGGCGTGCTGACTACAAGCTTAAGGAATATTGCCAAATGAAGTTAAATTACAGCAGCATTTTTTTTGGAAAAGTGGGGGGGGGTTTAATATTGCCCCCCTTGCGTGTAAGTCTTCGTTTCATGTTTTTTAAGCTAGATTTTCTCCTGAGCAGCTATTATAGCAAAATTACTCAACAATAGCGGTAACCCAATCATCGTTTGAAAAAGCAATTAAGGACTTGAAGGAACGCCTGATTTCAATTTTCAATGATCAATCTTCGCTCAAAGTGCACCAGGCTGGAGTGTCTTCCAAGCTCGATACAGTTATGTCTGACATACACTCACTTAGGCAAAGCTTAGCAGATAAAGGTGTTGAAATAGTTGAACTACGATTTTCTATTGAAAGCCATCAAGCCGAGCGTGTGAATCTTGAAAAAAGGTTGCTTGAACTAGAAGTTAAAGATCGTCAGCTGAATTTAATTATTTACGGCCTGCCAAAAGAGAAATCAGGCCAATCTCTTACCGAAAATATTGAGACTTTATTCAAAGAGAAATTAGAGATTGAAAAAGATATTCCTCTTAAAAAAGTGTACCGCATAAAGAGTGTTCGCCCCATTACAGTTAGAAACAACAAACAAGCTGGAGTATCGCCTGTTCTTATTTCTTGTGCGAATAATTTGGACTTGCAAATGCTATTGGGCAATGTAGGCAAACTTATAGGAAGCGGTATAAGAATTTGTACGGATTTGCCTCCTTCACTAAATGCCCTACGTAATGAGATTTTGGCCAAGGCACGAGATCTTAAAGCTCAGCAAATATCCAAGTTCACGCGAGTGAAACAATCCGGGGCCAGACTATTGCTGCAAACTAAAAACGATATTTCTGGCCCATGGGTAACACATGACGAATGCTAATATTGGTTGTACATATATCTATATAATGATTTGTCAGATTGATTATGTTGTTTGATTCAGTATATAATCTATGCTGCTTAGGAATGTGAAGATCGATAAGTAAAATGTCCTACTTAAAAAGAAGTGTATTTATCTCGTTGTCTGTGTTCTGCTTTATTTTTGTTTCCTTTCTTTTTGCTCTTTTCGTTCCTATGTGCTTTCTTTTTTTTCCGTATTTTTTGCTTATTTCCAAATCCCTACTCATCTATCTCTGAGCTCCTAGGCCTAAATTCATTAAAATTGGTTCAGTTTTCTTGCCGTATATCTTTTGTTGCAGAAATTCTACAGGAACGTACCCGCACTGTCAGCGTTTTAAACTTCAAAAAGGTTAGACTTTTTTTCACTGCGTCATCCCGGCCCACCGCCAAGTGGAGAATATGGGTGAGTAATTTTTTTCTAATTTGAATGGTGGTGGCTGTGGTGGAAGTCGCGATAGGTTGAATCAATGGAGGGGAGACTCTTGAATTTATTACAAATTCTTTCATGCATTGATAGAGAGGATGAAAACACTTATGATTATTTTATTAATAATTTACCCCTGAACAAGTACCTTTCTCTAGGAATGATTATGAGTAAACCAAATAAGAAGTGTCTGAGAACAGCATTTCTAAATTGTTTTGGACTTATGAGTAGTTTAGAAAACATTTCACTATTGCTTCCCGACCATAAGATTGATGTTTGGGTGTATGTGAAACATTTTTAAATGAGCAATCTTCTGAGCTAGCTCATATAAATGGGTATAAGTTGTTATTTAAAAAGAGAATAGGTAGACAGAGAGGAGGGTTGGCTTTTTTTGTAAATGATAGTATACCTGTAAGAGAAGTGAATGATCATGATTTCCTTTATGAAGAAATGTCATTTGAATTTTTTTGCTATTGAGCTAGAGTTAAGTCCTTCGAAAGTATTATGTTGCGCCCTATATAGGCCGCTGAGTTCGGCTGCTAAACAATTTGTAGAAAAGTTCGATGAACTTAGCTCGCTGATGAACCAAAGAAAGTGTAAGTTAATGATGTTGGGTTATTTTAATATTGATATTAGTAATGTACATAGGGATGTGAATTCAATGCTTTCAAATAATGTTGCCGTTGACTTTGTAACGATGTGTATGTCAGCGGGTTTGCTTCCAACATGCCGGATCCCGACGAGAATCACGGAGTCGTCAGCGTCGTTAATTGACAATATTTTCACAAATTTCGAGACACTGGGTTGTAAAGTTATAGTTGGTGATACTTCTGACCATTTTATGATCCTGTGCGACCTTCAAACGGGACCCTCCCCTAAACCCTCTTCATTGAAGACTGAACGCTGCTTCGATTGATAAACTGAAAAGTTTACTGTCCCAAGTTGACTGGTCTCCCTGCTTAGAATATGACGACGTGGACAAAGCTACTGAATACTTCATCAACCAGTTTGAAATAGTACTTAATAAGGCATGTCCTTTGTCAAGCCAGCAAGCTAGGCGTTATTATTAAACCAAAGAAACCATGGATTACAGCTGCTGTTCTGTCCTCTATCCATACCAAAAATAACCTCTTCAGAAAATTCATGACAGATCCTACACATAAAAATCAGGCCAAATTTCGGCAGTACAGAAATTGTCTGACAAAGTTACTGCGACAAGCGAAGCAGTCATACTATCTTCATGAATTTCAAAATGCTAAAGGGTCCCCAAAAAAGACTTGGTTGATTATTAATGAATGCCTTGGGAAAAAGAAAATGAAAACCTTCCGGAAGAGATATTATCACCAAAAGACAAGAAAATTGTTAAAGGAAAGCGAAATGTTGTTGGTGTCCTAAATGAGCACTTCGCAAATATTGGTCACGTAACATCGCTTGAGGCACCAACTCGAAGTTTACCCGATTCAGCATATTTTACTTACATGCCGCCTCCATCGGATTGCTCTCTTTTCCTAACGCCGGTGTCAGCGGACGAATTACTGCAAGTTATATACCAACTGAAGAATGGGTCGTCGGAAGGTACGGATGGCTCGTCGACAAGCCTATTAAAACGGATAATGCCTGATGTTACAGAATTTTTGGTTCATGTTATCAACTTATGTTTTTCAAGTGGACGTTTCCTACCTTGCTTAAAGTCTGCACGTGTTTTAGCCCTGCATAAGGGTGATGACGTGTAAGATCCAACAAACTATAGGCCAATCTCGATCCTATCTTCATTCACAAAGGTAATTGAACGATGTCTTTACAACCACATAGTGAAGTTTTTTGATAAGAGGGGATGTTTTAATGACCCTCAGTTTGGGTTTAGAAAGGGTCATAGCTCTGAACGTGCTATTCTGACACTCGCACAGTTTATGCACGACACTTTGGATAAAAAAAATTCCGGCTACTATATTTATAGATATAAAAAAAAGCGTTCGATACTATTTGTCATGCAATTTTGTTTCGTAAACTGGAAAATCATGGTATACGTGCACCTTCAAATTCTCTGATTGACTCATATTTAACTGGGCCCAGTCAGTTTGTGGATGGTGGAAATGCTACTTCTTCACTGCTTGGTATCACTGGTCAAGTCGGCGTTCCTCAAGGGTCCATACTTGGACCTCTACTCTTTCTTATTTATGTTAACAACATCAACAGGGCGCTTGAAGATCTCGGGCTAAATGTCCTATTCGCTGATGATACGGCCTGCACAGTGAGCGGTGCTGATGAAATGTCGCTTAAGAAGAATATGTTGGCAGCTTTCGAGAGGATAGAAACTTGGTTTAGTGCAAATAAATTATCTGTTGATATGTCAAAAACCAAGTTCATGATTTTCTCTCACACAGACCAGTCTTTACCTGAACTTAGTAGACTACCCATTGATGAATATACTTATTTAGAGCGTGTATCTACTATTAGATATTTAGGTGTGCTAGTTGATCAGAATATGAGTTGGAAGGAACACATTGCTAAATTGTGGATGGTGTTGGGAAGAAATGTTGGAATATTGTGGCATTTGAAATTTATTCTACCTTTTCATGCAATGAAATCGGTATATTTTGCCTTAGTCCATTCTTATCTGAGTTATTGTCCCCTGATTTTTCTGAATACATTTAAAACTCATGTAAAACTACTTCAAAGGCAGCAAAATAAAGCACTGCGTAACCTGAAAACTTTCATCCCCTCCCCAATATCCCTACCATCAAAATGGCCAAATAAAAGTACATATTCTTTCCTTAATATACTACCAGTGGAATTATTATTATCTCTTCATGGATTGATGTTTTGTGTTAAGTATTTTGCTAAAATTCTACCGAAAATTTTCTACGCTATAGATCTATTTAACCAATGTGAGGACGATTATGGAACGAGGGGATCTTTTAAGTATGTTGAATCCCGAGTGTGCACTGAGAAATCAAGGTTCTCACTCAGGCACTGCATAACCAAACTTTGGAATGTGCATGGATCGGGTCTTAATATTGGTCTTTCTGTTGGTACACTGCGGGATCATTTAAAAACTCTTTTACTAACCCTTTGATCATTTTAATTTAATTTTTTTTTTAATTCAGTTATGGTCTTCCCGCTGGCAAATTCTATTGGTAGGGTTTCCCCACGGCTTCACTTCACTATTTTTGGTGCTTTGTTTTAGTTTGTTCTCCATTTGGCTTCTGGCTTGGGGTGATGCTTGGTAAGTCATACATTTTTCTTTCTTTTTTATCTATTTACAAAAGAGTGTGATTATGTACAAATGCAGTTATATATTATGTTTTTGTTGTTTTTATTTGTTGTCGGTTGTCTGGTAATACGAGCTAGACTCTCAGCCGGGCATACCCCTATTGTAGTTGTATTTAGTTCGTAAATAAAAGAACCTCAACCAGGGCAAGACTTTGCCGATAATAGTCCCAACAAGAATTGAAAACTCAACTGAAGCCTGACAAGACAATATGAACAAACTAAAAGCAAGAGACAAGGTTACGCGCATGGAGCGTCCGTCCAACTTTGACTACATGTGGAAAAGAAGGCAAGAAATTTTTAAAAACAGTGGAGTAGTAACTAAAATCTAAAGAAAAGAAGCCCCGCGAGACCCTTTCAAAGCAAGCATATACAGGATAGTGAAAAAAAAACTTGATTACAATAGGAGGTTGAGCCAGATACAACGCTTGAGATTTAGCTAATCAACATCTTTGAAGAGTTATACATGTTCTTCTCTTCATCTACAAAGCATTTTGCCACCCTTAGATAAGAACTCTGTTCAATTGATAACCCTAATCTCTAAAACTTATCACGGACTCGGTGTAGTGCAAGGGCTGAAACCATACAAGCAGTAGTTGCTTAGTTTTAAGCATTAGTTTCAGCCATTTACGAAACAAAACAGATAAAGACCACCGATGTGAAGACGAGGCCCAAGCTCGTGGCCTTCTGAAAAGGACTCAAAACTTCAGAAATATTGCTCTCCTCATCTTTATTAAAAAAGAATCATATACGAGATCAGGTTACTACTATTACTAACAACACGCCGCAGCACTAAGCCTGAGGCCAACACATTAACGCACGTTCCTCCTCCATCCCGATTTATTCAAAGCTTCCCTTTTTACGCCCTCTCAGGAAGTTCCCATTTCCTTTAAATCTTTCTTTATGACTTTCTCCCACCCCAGACAAGGATGACCTGCTTTCCCCTTAGCCCTAGACAGTTGGCCAAAAAGGACAATCTTTGGTAATCTGTCATCCTTCATCCGCACAGCGTGCCAGAACCACCTCAAACTCTTTTTATTATAACCCTTGAAAGCGGTATTGAACCACATTTTTCGTAGAACCTATTGTTTGAAATACGGTCAGTCAGCCGTGTACCCAGAACAATCCGTAAGCAGTTTCTCTGGAAAACATCTAGCAAAACTTCATCCGCTTTTCGGAGCGCCCATGCTTCAGAGCCATATTTGACCACTGTCATCACTGTAGCTTTTAATATTCTAATCTTTGTTTGCAGACTTATCTTCCTATTCTTCCAAACTTTTTTTAATTGTGAAAAACACCATGATAGGCTATTCTACTTATAACATTTTCACTGCTCTCACGTCCAACGTCCACAAGATCAGGATAGCAACAGAAAAACTTGAAGAAGGTGAGTTCAACATCATCGACACAATAGAAATGCTTGAAGCTATAAAGAAACTTTCCGAAACTTTTCGAAAGAATATAAAGGGTGAAATGAAGCATGTCATTGAGAGAGCAAAAGTATTTGCCAGAATGAGAGAAGTCGATCCAGAGGCACATTTCGTCATACATCATCGGTGACTTGGACCATTTCGTTTTGATAGCCAATCTCAGAGTAAAGCCGAGATCCCAATGTATCAGTTCTATAGACAACAACATTTTAGAATCCTGAACAATGATAGAAGATAAGCTCAAAGCTTGCTTTGTCAATCATCAGCCATTTTGCTCCTTACTTCACCCTCTTTTAAAAAGGGTTTCAGGGTGAGGTATTGAGCTAGCAACCACTTGGTTTCAAAACCAATTCTTTCTTGGTTTTCAAAACCAAGAAAGACCTCCAGATTCTACTGTTTTTTAAGTAGAGCTTGTAGTTCTGTTTATGTTTTTCCTCGGCACTACTTGCTTCAGAGAAGTCCTAGGTGAAGGTAATTGCCGGCAACACCAGCTTAAGCAAGCCAATCTCCGTTGAAAATTGGCTGCGACAGCACCTGTTGCAGTTGCTGCTGCCGAAAGAACATTTAGAAAGTTCAAGTTTATTAAGAATTTTCTGAGAACTGCCGTGGTGGATTCTTCACTAGATTTCCTCATGTTGTTGACTAATGAGAAAGGCCTCACCGATGCCATTGACTTAAACAAGATTGCCCAGCGGTTGTCCAATTTGAAGAACAGGCAAATTCAAATATAGCTGTTCTTGGTCACGCATTTAAGTATGATGTATTGCGTTTTAGCTTCTTATTTGTCTCCGTGGATAAGCATAAATGATAAAAGATTAATATATAATAGATTTTCACGAGTTATATAATGTGATCTTGGAGTTGTTAAAATGATGGGATCTTACCCCTCTCCGCTGGCCTTCGTGCTTCGAGCCACCCCTGTCAGTACTTACCTTGTTCTGACAGCAAGTTTTCATGGGCCATACTTTTGCCTTCAAGTTATACATATTGAAAATCCCTGAATAATTTTGGTTTAAACACGGTACATGTAACATATCTTCCTTTTTGCTATAGATTTGGTGGTGGTGTAGGATGTTAGTGTTGAGATAAAATTCTCATCGTACATTCTCAAAATTTTTGTTTTATTTTGCTTTTGCTTTTAACAATATGTAAAATGCCCACCCTTTCCGCTAAAATAGAATATATATAAGGAAACCGGTCCAATTGCGTAATTAGGAGCTCTTGGTCCTGGAGCTGTATGGGTCATTTCCCTCATAGGGTCTGACTTTGAACTTCTGGAACCTTCTAATTAACAAATACTATGGCCAAATCTGCAACACACATCGCAGTTTACTAAATACGACTTCTTGCATTGACTCTGAAATTAATGTCTGAATTCTCTGTTTAAATAGGCTATTTCTGACGACCGACGCTACATTTTATCATATTATCAATGGATATGTGCCTTTTGATTTTTTTTTTTACCGTTCTGATTACAATTTGACTGTGTCGAGATTTTACTTTAATACCTAGCGGGTCAGTACACATTGGGAACTGAAGTTCGGGCCCCTTTGACGAGTCTATGACCTTAAAAATAGTACGTTAAAAATAACGTACGGTCAAATGAGCCTTTCCTCAGCATTGTATGACAATCCATTTTATAGGAGCCGGTGCCCCCCCCCCCTTCGTATATTTCCCCCGTGAAAAATTCTCGCTATGGAGAATTCCACCCGGAAAATTCACTCTGCAGAAAATACACCAAAATGAAATTCCCCTCGCAGAAAATCCTCCCGGAAAATTTCCCTCGCGGAAAATTACACCTAAGACCATAAAAGATTGCGAAAACAATACAGCGATTTAAACAACATGAGTTAAACAACAGGGAATTAAAAAAACAGTTATATTTGGTCCCTTTGTTAAACTTAAACACGTTTCCAAGATTATATATTGAAAATCGAGGTATAAAAAGAGCCGAAATATATATGCAAATTATAAAGCTTTCAACGATAATATGCCTTTCTTCTTTATAACAGAAAATAATTTAAGAGACATAAAACCACAGCGATTTCACCAAAGTGTTTCTTTAATGATCCACCATGCTGCATTGCTGCTGGAAACTCTGGAAGGAAATAAAAATTATTAGTTTTAAAACCGATCCAAAACTACCTAACTAGATCAGTTTTCGAAAATGGTTTTTCAAATGTTCTTTTTTTCGTTTCTAAAAACCTCTCTGAAAGGTGGCAGGACTACTCACGCTTGTGCAAAACAAAAAAAAATTATTTTAGCTTTGGTTTCATTATTCATTTTCGTTTATGTTTGATGTATACTGCAAGTCTTCCTTCATGGTAATATCTGTTCAATTAGGTTTGAGATTTTGTATAAGCTACTTTTAGAGCTTTAAGTTCAAAATTTATTTTCAGTGGAAACAAAATTGATTTTAAAAAATCTAAGCTGACGCACATAAGATAGTCTATTTACTTACCATTTAAAACATGTAAAAGAACTGACGCTGGTCCTGCGTTATCGGGCTTGCAGGTGTAGTTGCCGGAGTCACTCATTCCTGCATTTTGGATTATCAGAGAGCTGCTCGAATAAATTCCCTTTTCTACGACCACGCTAACACCACCTCTGGGTGAATCATAACTTATAGCCTGAAATAAAAATGTATAATTTTAGTGACACAGCTATTAGAATGACCTATTGGAGCAGAGGCAGAAGTTTTTAAGTGAATTTCGACATGCGACAGGTCTCAACTGTTTTGGAGCCAATAAAAGTCCGTTGTTTGGGATTTTTTTGGATATTCTTATCGAATAGTTTGTAATATACTAAGGATTCATTTATTCATAACAACATCTTGTCTTGATCTATTTAACGCAGATTCCTTTAAGGTTGACGCTCATGCCTTCACAAGTGACCAAGTTGCCGTCATTTGACATGGAAATCTTCGTATTCCTTCCCCTTTAGAGTATGAGCAACAAATCTGGCAATACAAAAGAGAAGACTGGAATGGCTTAAGAAATGTACTTGCTTCTCTGCACTAGGGAGCTCTCTCCTTGAAGGGTTTGAGAAAGCTTCAGAAAGGTGCCAGTAGGTCATGGTCGACTGTATCATAACTCATAGACAATCAAAGCAGATCCAGGTACCCAGCAAGGATAAATCTTGGTTCATCGTCCACTGCAAAAAAGCTATTCGATCAAAACAAAAGAAACACAAACGATGGCTACTCTCAAAGATTGAAAAGGAAAGACAGTTCACATGATTCAGCAATCACGTATTCAGTACAAAGACGAATTCACTGCCAAGCTCCAACATGTCTCTGCTTTGAGTTCGTGGAGTGTTGTCAAAGAGGCCTTAGAGTCATCTAAAGAAACTTCAATTCTTTACCTAAACACTAGCACCGGAACTATTGCCCAAGACCTACAGGGAAAGACCGAAGTTCCTGCCTAGGCGTTTGCCGAATTCTCAACATTAGGAGTGCATTGAACTTCTGGAAAAAGGATAGGACATCAGGATATTGTCATTCGATATCGAGAAAGCTTTCTACAGAGTATTGCATCGTTGCCTATTGATAAAGCTTTACGCGTATGGTGTCAGAAAACGTCTGTTAAAGGTAGTTAAACCTTTCTTTGTGATCGCTCCCTGCGGGTTGTTCTTGGCGAGTTCACCTCCCTCAAATATCCAGTTAAGGCAGGCGTAAAGCGTAGGTCCCAATATATTGGGACCTACGCTTTTCATTCTTCACATAAACGACATGGAAGATAACCGTGCGATCCCTGTGCATCAGTTTGCCTATTACACCACAAAACATTTAGCTATTCAAAAATATGAAGATCCAGTCGAAGATCTTTCCCACTACAGACAGATATATTGGAAGTTGAAAAGTGATCTGATGCTTGGAGAGTCAGATCCAATGCATCGAAAACAAAAGAACTTATCTAGTCCCGTTTAGAGGTACCACGTATACACTCCAACTTTATATTCCTGAACGAAGCTATAAAGAAAGTCGACGAGCTTCGTCTTGTTGGAATCAACTTCTCCACATTTCTCTCTTGGAACACACGCCTAGATCAGATAAGAGCCTCCTGCATAAGAAAGCTGTGGATAACCCTTTGCTGCAAAGCCTTCTACCGCTCAGCTCGATCAATCATCCCACTTTAAACGTTTTGCATCAGACCCATTGTCGAGTATGGATACCCACTGTTTGCTGGTGCTCCGAAAGAATTGCTGGCCCACTCCGGAAGATCCAATCTATGGGTAATAGGGTAGATTTAGTCATTTCCCATGACTCTCTCTATTATGTTAGCGAGAGGTTTGATGTACGGTCAATGGATGTCTCCTAAAGTAGTTAGATGTACCTCGTTCTCCACAGTTTTCGCTTATTGTTCCCTCAATTTTTCATCCATCGTGACAGACACGAGAGAACGGAGCTCGGTCCAATTATCTCGAGGCTGGCAAGCGGAGAAGAGAGCAGTTGAAGGAAAGTGGCATCCTACGTTGTACTTCGATCCGGAATGATCTTCCTGGGGAGGTTATCCCTAAAAGTCTCTTTGATGACTCTTAAAAAAGATTCAATAGTCGTTTAAAAACCTCGCTAAGAGACTAGCGGCAAATTAGATATTTAGTTATAAATGGCACCGCAAATTTAGGAAAAAAATCCGACAATCAGAAGGCAACGTGTATCATGAAAGATGAAATACAACTAAAAGCCTTGGGATTATTACCGTAAAGCTGGAGTAAACTGAAAGATGCATATGAAACAAAGATAATGTTAATCTAGATCAATCAATAGATCAGATACTGAACGGTTAGCATAATGTCTGTAATTTTTAACTCTGACATAAGCTTAACAAAATTGTTTCAGATTAAAGGGAACTTGTCATTGACGGGTAACAATACAAATCCGATTTAATCAAGGAACAAAAGATAATTTCCAATACTAGAACCAGCAAAAATATGTTTAAGCTTTCTTAAGATACCATGATTCATGAAATCTTTCTTTTTATCAAATTTTTGTTATGCTTGAAAAAAAAATTCCTCAAAAGTAAATCTAAAAATATAATGCAAATATCCTTTAATAAAATATCCATTAATAAAACCATTTGAAACATGAATATTTGCTAACTAAGGAAAACCTTGAAAAACTGTTGAGAAAATTAAGAAATTGGCCTTTGTAACATTTAGGACCAGACAATTTAGATTAAACTATAATGGTTCCGTCTCATGCATATTGGATGGATTACAAGAAGCTCAGACTCCGTTTAAGCAGAAGCTACTCTAAAATGTTATTACAGTAAGAATTGAAACAGAGTGATAAAGACGACAACAAACTACAGGTTTGTTCACATAATTGGAAAAATACTGTTATTAATATGCTTCCACACAAAATAGCAGTGGACCCGTAGTTGATTCTGGAGGGACCCCATAGCCAACGTCTGAAGACAAAAGGAAAAGCGGATCAGCACAGTTTATCCTATCAAACAAACAGTACTTAAACCAATAGAGCTCACTTGATTTCATAGCAATATGAAAATATTTCACAGAAGAATGCAGTGGATTAAAGAGTCAAATCCTTTATATATATCCCCTCAGGATCTAATGTATAGCGGAGAGAATTCAAAAGTGTGGTACTTTCTGTTGAATATTTCTTTTGTAAATCATACTCGAAACAATAAAAAAAAAATTGAAACTCTAAAAATATTAATTGGATTTGATACCTTCAAATTATTTTACAAGCTTTGGCGTTGGTTGACCGTCTCAAAGACTAAGGATTCATTATCGAAATCTCCTAGGGATCTCAGGACTAAGAATCTTTGTTTTGACTATGAAATTTGATTGAAAAGACAATTAACTTTGACATCCTGTGTGTTGGCAAGGTACTCTATCAAACGGGGTAGCACCAAACGGACACTCTAAATCTACCAAGTTGCTCAAATGCTGCTTGCTTTGAGCTTATTTTTAATGTTTTTCTTGCAGGTATGCTACGACATTTTTAAACACTTCCCACTCCAGAAATTTAAAAAGAAATTCTGCTCCGTTTAATCGAAAAAACAAAATTCACTCATTCTAATGATGTAAGTTTCATTAATTCTGAAAATCTTTATCTCCGACACGAAATGGGATAATTTAAATGTTTTTAAGATTACTGCGAAAGTAGGTGCCATCTTTTAGTTTTTATGTCGTTTATTCAGATTTCGGACCCTTTTTCCAAGTTCGACATGTTATGGCAAGACTAACTTATTAATACTAAATAGTTCGGTGAAACACAAAAAAAAAATGCAATTCACGAGATAAGTTAATCCTCGAAGTATCAAATCCCCTTAGCACAAGAAAGCATCGCCTTTAAAAAAAAAAAAATACTAGACACAAGCAAAAGAGAAATCGGCCTGTAATTGGCTTGACTGTTTTTTGTTCCCTGTATGTATAATAAGATGACTTGAGTACATTTCAGAACATTTGTGTTAGTAGGTAATATAATTTCATTTTAAAAGATGTGGAATCTTGGATTCTTCCCAGTGATAGTTGTGTTTATGGAGAAGTGAAAATAACACGACTGGAGGGAACAGATATGCAAAATAATGAGAAACTACTTTAACAAATAATGGATTTAATTTACTGCTAAAAATTTATTAGAATTTTCGAATGACTATAGTCGAAGTGCAGCTACTAATATGTTTTGGCATGAAGATAAAACCCAATCCGTGGATTCCTTTAAAGCAGAAAATGAGTTTGAAGGCACTTTTACACCTGTTGCAGCAGGTGTTTGAACAATTAAAATGAAATAACGATTAAATAGGGGTGTATTTAAAAGATTGAATAAAACAAAATAAAGTCAAGTGGTTAGTATGTATTTACCATTATCTCGATTATTTGTATTTTGTCAAGATATTAATCTGTTTTGAGACTCGAAAGTTCAAGGCCTGTAGTTTTGCCATATCTGACTTAAGAATCTCAACTTGATTCCCAGTCAATCTATGAATTTAAACCATTTGCAATAGTTATGGTAGTATTCGTGAGCCCCTAGTAAAAATTTCAACTTTTTACGTGCATACCGACTCTAAGAAGTTCAGACGTACTGCTGGTAAGAGGCTTAACGAAGGGGTATATCCTTGGCCCAATTTTACATTTATTACTGTTACACATTCTGTGACATCAATTTTGATAGTGGTGTCCAAGCTAAACTTTATGATGTCAAAATCATGTACTTCGCTGACAACATCCTTATTTTAAGCTCAACCTTAACCGCTTAGCAAGAAAACGCTAAGTGGCCAATAAACTGTTATAGCAGTATTCCGTTCAAGGTCAATGGACTGAAAACCAAATGTGTTGTTTTTTAATCATAGTAAACAGATAATAACATCTTCTTTTCCTCATTATAATGTATAAGGGGCTTGAGTTTCCTTGGAGTGTTATTAAAATGAAAATAAGGCATTATATATGGATCTCATCAAAGATCTACTCAAACGCTCGATATTCAACAAGTTAACACAAGCCTGTGAGGCTTCACACGTAAAGCTAGTTGCTTTAAAATCTAGTCTGAATCTATGGGCTCCAACAAAACTTTACTACGAAGGGGTCCAACTGTTCTCCATGTACACATCTCCTCTGTAGGATTGGTTAATTGTAACGGACAAATCAAAAGTGCGCTCTGTATTCTTTTTAGTACTTTTAGTTTTACCTAGACTGCGATGATGGGAGATGGGTAACTCGTCTATTTCTGAGGCATGAGTTGCCGGTAATTAAGGTCGCTGTATCCAATCTAGAGTTGAAAGCATGAAGGAACGTCTTTTATTTTTTGCTTGGTTTTCCCCCTCCAAACCTCATTTACGAGTGCTGAATACATTTTAACATTTTTTATGAATGTGTTTTAACATTAATATATTTTAATAATTTAATTTACGTTATTTTGTGTCTTTCGATATTTTTTTCAAGGTTCTTCATTATTTGTTTTATTTTATATCCGTCCATCATTATTATAAAGGCGTGCATAAGAAATTATTGTAATTGTAATTGTAGAAGGAAAAAAAATATTACTTAATAAAAACAAACAAATTTCCATTTTTTCAATCTTTTATTGAAAACGCAACACTTTTGAGGCGTCTAGGTTGTGGTGCGATCAATGGTAGAGTAGGGCATTAAAATCTCACCCACAATAAATTCTGATCAAAGGCAAATATGTTGTTCCTAACTTTTTAAGTCTTCTACTCAAAGTTTCACCTCAGGAAAAAATAATCAGTTGCGGTAATCCAAAATTAGCATGAAAAACTTTTTGAATTTGTGAAAATGTCTTAAATGAGGGAATAATGTAACTTTGTTTGTGGCAATAGTACTAATGCATATTTATTGCCAAGACTTTAGTTACATAATCAATTGTTCTAATATATCTAAAACTTAAGATGTGGAAATAATAATACATTAAGTTGGGAAGTCAACAAGCCATAACACATTCGTCTTTCTTTTAAGAAAATAGGATTAGGGGGATGGGAGAGTTTGGTGAAGGACTGTTGAACAAAAGAGTTGAAACTAAAAATCTTTGAAACAAATTATAAGAGGGGGGAGAAGTTTGGGTGCAGCAGGCTTACTTTAGACTCTTCGATGATTGGTATATGATACTTTGGGGATATGACTCTTTGATGCTTTGACTACGATATTTCAAGACAAATATCCAAATTTCAAGTCAACAACTTAAGACAAGCTACGTGAATACGTCTACGTCTATGTTGGTTTGTGTTTCAAAAACAACATATAAGCTTCCGAATCATAAAACTCAAATGGTCAAAAGCGTATTTTTATCTTCATTAGCACTTGAGTCTATTAAAAAAAGTTACCGTAGTAAAACAAGTTAAAAAGTTCTCAATTTATTGAAGAACAATGTAGATAAGCCTGATGAGAGACTTTAACAAACCTACTCTTGGACTGCTTGGTTTCACTTTTCAGATCTTCTACATCTTGATGTTTTAGCCAAAATAAGTCCTTAAAATTCAAAAATAAAATCATAAGAACAATGGAAGTGAATATGTTCTTCAAAAAACAAGATAACAGCTTTTAATTTTTCTTCTTAATACTGTACCTTACTATTTAGGCTCCAGCGAATATAATTCGGAGGGTGAGGAGCTTGAGTAATGGTGCATGTCAAATTGATGGTACTCCCTTTGTCAACAAACACTTCAGGCAAACCAAGTATTCTTGTGATTGGATCTGGAAAATAAGTTTGTAACTGATAGATTGTTTATTGTTCATGGGGAGCATGTTCCAGTTTTTAGATAGGACGCCATAGGGGAAAACTGTAGAAGGAGCGAAAAAGTCTTTAATTTTCAGTCCAATATGGAAAACATTATATTCTCAGGTTGAGTCCTACCCTATTTCATCTTTTTATTAATGATTTGCCTGAGTTTCTTCCAATCTGCAAAATTGTTATGTTTGCGGATGATGTTATGATTTTTTCTTCCCATTCAGATTTAACACAGCTTTTCCCGAACATCCAAAGTACTCTATCAACTACTTCAGAGTGGTATTGTCGAAACCTTCTTCGATTAAATGAAAGGAAATGCCAGTATATGCTATTTTCACGAGTTGGTTCAGTCAATTCTGATACTTTTTCTCTTTATTTAAATAATGTGGAATTGAAAGGGGTACAACAGTTTAGATATCTTGGGATAATTATAGATGAAAATTTGTCGTTCCATGAACAGGTTAAAACTCTATCGTTAAAAGTTTCTAGGAATATTGGGATTATGGGCCGTCTCTGCCATGATTTTCCGGTTGATATACTTAAATCAATTTTATTCTCTCTGGTCCACCCTTTTTTGTATATTGTGTTTCTGTGTGGGCTTCAACTTTACCTTCAGTTTATAAACCCCTTTAAATTTTACAAATAAAGCGATAAGGATATTTTTTCAGTTTGATAATAGGTCTTCTGTTACTCATCTTTTTGGATCAGCTGGAAATTTTTCGTTACATCAACTTCATTTAATTGCAATATCCCAGATATGTCAGAATTACGTTTTTGGTCAGTTAGCATCAGATTTCCATGGAATTTTCCCTTTTAGCTCACAGCGTCATTCATATCCGACATCACTCAGGTTTAATTTCTCGAAGGAGTTTAGGTAAACAATTGGAGCAGGCTTTAGTTTGAGGTATGTTGGTCCAAAGGTGTGGAATTCTACTTCCCTGGATATTAGAGAGTGCGCTGATTACCGGCAGTTTTAGTTCTTGTGATACTTGCTTGATCTGAAAACACAGCAAATTCAAAATCTGAACTTCGTTTTAACGGGTATTTTTCTAATTCTTAGAAAATACTTACAATTACTTAGTTGATTTGAGATGATGAGGGTTGATGACCTCATAAGTTTGCTGCATAGTAAAACTAAAACTTATTAAAATGCCACTTTCATGTAACCAAATGGGCGAACTTTAACAATAGAAGATTAAATATATTATACAATATATTATATAAAGTATTATATATTATAAAAATATTATATATATATTATATAAAGGAAGGATTCCTCGAATCCAACTAAAAAGATTAAAATGACAACATGACCTTGAGCTCAATTAAACTTTTGTACGAATATGAAAAAATATATTTTGTTTTAAAAATGTGTTTGATGAAGGCTTTCTATTGTCATGAAATATAAACGGGTGCGACCTGACATATAAGAAGAGTTATTTTTTGTACATGTCGCAAATAGGTTACAGAAGTAGTTCAAATGCCTTAAGGTCTTTTTTTCTCAATGCATCTTCGTTGAACAGCGGACAAACATTGGACTATTTTATTTTGAAAATTGAAAACTAATTTGTGCTTTCTGTTACTACAGTAATGGTAGTAACATTACTCCGTAATACGCACTGGTAAATAATTTGCTGGAATCTGAATCCTATTCTTATCAATCTAACCGGTATCTCTTAATAAATATAAACCTCAAGTTCTTTTCAATCTAGGGCACGAAAATGCAGGGGGAATTTTCGGTTTTTGCAATGTAGATATAGGAAAGGTTTGTCTTACATCTTCAGTAATTTTTCTAATGGAAATAGAAAAAAACATTTTTAACTGTTTCAAAATACAAATCAAAATACAATAAAAAAACAGAACTTAAGGTGGGCCAATTATTCCTTCCCCTATCCGATAATGGACACCTTGCTTGGGATACAGGTTAGAATGATAAGAATAAGATTCCGATTCCAGCAAATTATTTCCCAGTGCGTATTAGGGAGGACTATTTCTAAAAAGAAATCGGTTCAAAAAATCGGTTCTAAAACTTGCTTTATTTTGTACCAGTTCTTTTCTTTAAAAAGTATACTTTATAAAAAAAAATGAAATCTAAAAACTTTTGACTCTAATCAGAACTGATAACGTGTTGATAACAGATGAATCGCTAAATATGTAATGTTTTAGTGAAGAAATTCTTCATTACCGAATTATGAATTTTTTCTGTGATTTTTCACGCAGCCATTGTCAGTGTTTATTAATTCTAAACAAGGCAGCTTCGTCATGCAGATTTATTTAAAGCTTCAATATTTGAAAATTCAAATTTGTTCTTACTGGCTGCGTTAAATTCCGAATGCGCAGAGAGAGACAAGTCTTCTTCAATAAATTTTCCAAGTGAGTACATTCTAAAGCAAGGGATATTACATTTCGGGGGACATCTGTATTTTTGTCAAATTCTACTGTAGATACTTTATTTCTTTTCTATCTCCAATACTTTCAATGTCGAATTCTATGAGTATGCTTAGCCAAGCATAAAAGCTTCTACAAAAATGCCCAGTCTTGTTTAAGCACGTAGTATTGGATTCATTTTAAATTGCACTGTTTAACAAAGGTATGGATTTAACAATATAGAAAGGAATCTAACAATATAGAAATTGGGTTTATTTTTCGTGGGAAGAACTTTACACAGAGGAGTGTCCCGTAAGGAGAGCGAATTTTTCATAGAGGATGAGCCAGATTTACCGGCATTATTTGAAAAACAATCAGAAATGAAATTAAAAAAAAAAAAAACTAAGCTTTCAACTGGAAGTAAGGAGCAACATTAAAACTCAAAACGAACAGAAATTATTCCGTATACGAAGGGGTTGCCCTTCTGCTCAATACCTTGCTCTTTACTCTAAAGTTTGACTGTTTGTCCCAATTTTTTAAGAACGACTCCTGAAACAGAAGGGCCATTTAACTAGAATAAGAAGCTTTTTTAAAAGTGCTAAATAACTCAGCATGAAATGGTAGGTTTTGAGGGGGGCAACCCCTTCACATACGGAATAAATTTTGCTCGTTTTAAGTTTTAATATTGCTCCTTACTTTCAATTGAAAAAACTTGTTTGTCTTATTTAATTTGAAAAAAAATGAACTTCTCATTGGATCACATGGCTAGAAGTTCGCTGTATATATCTGTATTTTTGAAAGTTAATTAATATTTATTTTTGGTCAACTTGAAGCAAAACTATTCGAGCTAAAAGCGCGAAATTTTATACAGAAGCTTTTGGAACCATAAGAATTAATGTGGGCTATGAAAATCCAAAATATTCACATACACACACCAAAAAAAACAGAAATGGGAAGCAATGCTATAATATATGCAGGAAGGTGGCCCGATTAACCAACCATAGTAAGGGGAGAGGGAACCCGTTAGCAGCATGGGCTAAAGAGCTGAAAAATGGAGAACTTGTTTGCACAATTCAAAATTTTTAAAACATTGTTCATTTTCTTTGGGCTACAAGAATCTTACAAATTCTAACTGAAAAAAAAAACGGAAAAAATTAGGTCAGGCTTGGGAAAAAAGACAGTACAGCAAGGCAGAGGATGATATTTTTAAGGTCTGATGGCCGAATTACAAACTATTGCAGACAAATTAACTTCGAAAATAATCTATGTTTTTAGAATTCAAAACAGATCTTATATTGACGAGATCAAACATTGACACTAAATTTTTCTCTTCTTCTTTTATCATTATAAAAAGCAGGTAGTTATCTAGCGTAAAATGCAGTTTCACCTTTGGGGCACATTGTGATACTATGAAGAACCGCTCAAGCAGACTTATAAGGAAAACTACTTTTTATACAATGATTACGTACGTTTATGGGGTAGACGTCCAATTGAAAGAAGGGCTAGAAATGTTTTTTGTGTTGTCTCTCATGAGTCAGCCTTTGACATATTCAACAATGAATATAAGTTATTTTTTATGGACCCCCAAACCAAAGAGGGGCTAGGAAGGTTTTATGTCTTGTGGTCATCTCTCGTCACATTCTACAATGTAAATGAGCTATTTTTTATGTAATGATTTTGTAGTTCCGAGAACTAATATACAGACTGCTGCATTCCCTGATTAAACGTCATTTGTAATTCCAACACAACTCATACTCATTTCAGACCAAACAAGGCACCCGGATCCCTAACTCTATAAACCTTCATCTCATTTAAAGGTCTAAATTGGACACAACGCTACAAACCCTCTTGCTTCTCAAGGTGAATCTAATCCGTGTATATTTTATAATATCACTCCTCTCCCTCTTTTCAAAACAAATCTTCCTGCATTTATAACTCTATTCATAATAAAATTCGAAATCCTGGGAGAGGGAGGGCAAAGTGGGAGCCAATTTTTCAAATCTAAAGAACGGAAAAATGAGCTATATAGTACCATAAAGGCAAAGATATACTAAACAAAACTGACCTTTTTCTGTGGATTCTTGAAATATGTAGGCCTATCTGCAAATTATGCCCCTGATTAGTATGTCTAGTTACTTCTAACTAGTTATTCTGGCGCTTTAAGTAAGACCTCTTTAGTAAAAATTCTAGAAGAGTGAGGAAAAACATAATAAATGTTTAACTTGGGTCTTGGGGAGGCAGTTGTCCCCTGCTTCATAGCAAATTACGCCCATGATTAGTATGTCTAGTTACTTCTAACGAGCTATTCTGCGGCGTAAAACATTTAAGTAATCCCCCCTTAGTAGAAATTCTAGAACAGTGAGGGAAAACATAATAAGTGTATTTAGAAAAAACAATGTCCTTCAAAAACTTACTTACCAATAACTTGGAAATTGACGAAATGACTTCTAAAAGGGGTAGTGTTAATTTGGCACTCATAAATTCCATCATCCCGCTGTTGGGGGCTCAGAATTTCTAGTGTCCATTCGATATAGGAATATCCATTTTTGTTTTTACTGTCATCATTGTAGTACTTCTTGAACATTGGTCGGAATCGCATGTCTGCTGTGTATACAAAGAGTCCGACACTAACTAAATGTGTATCTCTGTGTCGAATCCAAGATACCTAAAAAAATCTTCAAGTTTACTGTATTGTGGGAAACTAAATATCAACTGATAGTTCGTTGGGTATATGGAATAAAAGTTGCGAATATTTCAGTTTTTAGATTAAGTTGTCAGAACAGCAACAGAAAACGTGAATAAACTGAAGGCTTCATAGATTTCTTATGTTCTCTCTCTCTCCCTCTCTCTTTTTCTCTTTCTCTCCACTCTCTTTGTTTATTGTATCTTAGTTGTTTTAGAATTTACTTCAGAATAACTTAATATCCACAGACATCTATTTACCCAAAGGTTCCTTTTCGTGCTTGTATCAGCAATGGATAACTTATTTCCAAGATATTTCACATTCCAAACATTGGTTCTTACTTTAAACATAGAACAGTAGTATATAAGGAAAGAGTA
This sequence comes from Artemia sinica, assembly GCA_027921565.1. Classification (NCBI taxonomy): domain Eukaryota; kingdom Metazoa; phylum Arthropoda; class Branchiopoda; order Anostraca; family Artemiidae; genus Artemia; species Artemia sinica. The sequence goes on from CM051272.1 coordinate 19,233,505, forward strand.
ATTTTTTCTGGCTAAGACATTACATTTAAAGACGTTTTTGTTTTACATTTTTTTTAAATACTTTGAACATGAAAAATAGCTAGTCAACTTTACCATCAAATTTTTGAGAGCTAGTAGAAAGGCAAGAAATTCAACTCTACTTCAAAGCTAAGGGGAAATGAATAAAAAGCTACTGCTGCGCTCCTAATAAGCAAAGCCTATTATTTGGTTTTAATTCCTTATCAAATAAAAAAAAAGCTTTACCTACTGAAAGAAAAGAACAACACTAAAACTAAAAAGGAACAGAAATCATTCATACATAAGGATAATCTCTTTCCTCAATCCCTTCTCTTCTTGTGGTATCTGATTAAGCCATATGGTCTAACGAATCCCAAGTGACAACACTTTGATGCGCTTTATCCCAATAAGACACAGACATTGTTGCTAAGGACATAGTTACTAGACCGTTCTAGTACGTAGTACGCTGAACAAAATGGTTGTGTCAAGATTTTGACTGGATATATTTGGAGAATCCTCGTTCTTCACGTTAAAGCTTTATAGTACTTTAAAGAAGCTTTTTATTCCAACTAAACAGCCCTTTTTTTCAGGAGTCATTCTTTGAAAATTGGGACAAGAACTCGAAATTTAGCGTAAACAGTGAGGTATTGAAGAGGGGGTAGCTTCCCTTTTGTACGGTATACTTTCTGTTTGATATATTTTCTGATTATCCTTATATAGTATACCTCAAATTTTTTGGTCATTTAAAAAGAGCACTAGAACTTTTGATTTCCGTTCGAATAAGCCCTCTCCCGATATTCTAGGACCACCGGGTCGATACGATCACCCCTGTGGAAAAAAAAATAAATAAACACGCATCTGTGATCTTTCTTCTGGCAAAGAATACAAAATTCCACATTTTTTCAGATAGGAGCTTGAAACCTATACAGTAGGGTTCACTGATACGCTGAATCTGATGGTGTGATTTTCATTGAGATCATTTGACTTTTAGGGGTTATTTCCCTCCTTTTTCAAAATCAGGAACATATTCTCAGGCACGTAATATTTGATGGATTAGACTAAACTTAATGAAAGTTATATATTTGAAATCAGTATAAAAAGCCAATTCTTTTGAGAAATTTATTGGTATCCAAATTCCATTTTTTAGAGATTCGGTTACTATTGAGCCGGGTCGCTCCTTACTTACAGTTCGTTACCAGGAACTGTTTGATAATCTGATGTAGCTTACAATTATTAATGAACATGCTATTTGCGATATGAATAGAATACGATTAAAGACAATTAAATTTAAAATATAGTGAGTTACTCCAGCGCTTTGTATCTTCGACGTAATACCTTAAACTAGATATTAGAAATTAGTTGTTTGACACAGAACAGTTTATTAGCTTTATATTGTGGCAAGAGCTTCTAATTCATGTTTTTCTAAATTTTGAATATTACAAAAAAAAACTAAAGAAAGCAGCTAATTGAAGAAAACTTTATGTTTAAAAATAATTTTTCCTTTTTTTCTAAAAAAAAAGTAAAATGAAACAATAAAAGAAATCGTGACCTGTTTTTTCCATATCTATTTTCTCCTGTTCTGATTTTTCCGAAAGTCAAATAGAATTTTAAAAATATGTTTATTTGTTTCGTTCCGAAAGTAATAATCTCTTTTTGGTTAAATAGCTTACGGTTAGTACCGTACTGACTTTCCTGAGAATAAAGTGTACCACTTTTCCAGGAAAGGAACGGTTTGACCGGGAACAAATTGCAAGAGAAAAGATTCTTTGACTACACGACTCAAAAAATGTGCTGATTCCATATATGCAAAGTTGGCTCATCTGTTTCACAAATATGTTTTATTTTAGGTGGAGGTTGATTTTGAGGGGGTGAATTTTGTGTTTCATATATAGGCGACAACAACAAAATTGATATGTAGAACAGTTTAATAATAGGTCACGGTGATTATGAAACTCACTTTTACTTGAACGTAAAATTAAAACATAGTTTTTTTAGGTTGAGGTTGATTTTAAGAAGGTGAAATTTGTGCTTCCATGTAAAGGCGTACTACAACAAAATTTATGTTTAAAATAGGGTATTATTATAACGGTTATTATGAAAATCACCTTTATATGAACGTAAAACTAAAAATTAGGTTTTTTGAGTTTGAGGGTGATTTTGAGGAGGTGAATTCGTTTTTACATTAAAGGCGTACAGCAACAAAATTGATGTCTAGAATAGGTTACTAGATCACGGTGATTATGAAAATCACCTTTATTTGAACTTAAAATTTAAAAATTTCATTTATATATTCCAATAGTGTTAAACCACGCTTAATCTGAAAGAAACCGGTCTTAAAAAGTAGAATGACAACTATGATCCATTTCGATCTTTTAACTAACGATAAAATTCTCGACTTTTTCAGTTATATAATATACAAATGTGATAAAAAATCGATACATCAATATCCATAGATCTTCAGCTCTGAGGAACACAGTTGTAACACAGTTAGCAAAACGTGTTCCCTTGCAAGGTCCACAGGCCCATGTGTATTTCATGCCATTTCTTTTGCAAGTGCATCGCATATTTGAACAGTCGGTTTTGCAGTTACAGTGAAAAATGCAAGGAGAGAGTTGGGGACAGCTGGAGTTCCCAAAAAATAAGGGAATATAGTCCGTTCTGAATTAGCCAACCGAACTGGGTAGGGTCGAGATTACATCCCAGGATCTTCCATGATTTAACTTGCAAATAAACTTGAAATGAGTGGAAGCTGCAAGCATCACTCGTGGGAGGGAGAACTTTAGACTCAACAAACGAAGCAGAGGCTGTAACTTTCTCGATGAATTTGAGATGACGCAGCTGATTGAGGATTGAAATAGAGCCTGGGCACTTATATAAAAGCGTCATTGCTTTCACCCCAGCTGCTGAAATCTCGTGCTTGGTGGATAGTGGGTTAATAAAACTTTAGCGGATTCGTAAAACTCATTGTTTTTTATCAGAAGCTGTAGTCCCGCTGACTTCCCAATGCCATAGATACGAAAAATTGAATCGCACCCAATGAAGGCGTGGACAAACAGGATTGTGCTGCATATACGAGATCCAAGTTTGAGTTTCATTGCATTTATTTCCCAAATTCTATTCTCTGAGATTCCAGCTAAAGGCTCAGAGTAAAAGTAGATCGCTTGGCTACCTGTCTGTGCGTGATAACACAGAAGTATAAGCAGATCTCTGTCGTCTCCAACCAGGACAGTACGGATAAAAGAAGCAGATCGAAGTGCAGTTAGAACAATGAGAAGATCAGCGTCACCTTCAGCCTGGTATACCTGACACCCAACTTTGGTTAGGTACTCACTGGGCATGGCTATGATTGTTTGCTTATTCTTGAAGTTGTTTAGGAACATTTCTTTCTTGTAGAACAGACCATATTCCTGTTAAAATTGATCTATGGGTACGATTCTGACCCTTTCCGTCTCAAATGGGTAATGTCTTTGATTCAAGGTGCTTGGTCGTATCCGTCGAAAACTGCCGAAGTCCTTTGCAACCCATATTTCAACGTAGTCGATGTACTTCTGGCAGATACTATCATAAGTTGAGTTATTTTCCCATGAGATTCGCTGAAGCAGTGCCCCACCATCGAGAACTATATGCTTGACACTGAAATCATTGACGAAGTCTTCAGTCTTTGGCTGCTGCTCTGCAGCTAGACGTCACATTGCAGCGGTGAGGGCAGGCTTATCGGCTAATCGTGGAAGTCCATTTGCTTCAAAAGGTGACGGAGGCGGCGAATATATATATATATATATATATATATATATATATATATATATATATATATATATATATATATATATATATATATATATATAATATATATATATATATATATATATATATATATATATATATATATATATATTATATATATATATATATATATATATATATATATATATATATAGATATATATATATATATATATATATATATTATATATATATATATATATATATATATATATATATATATATATATATATATATATATATATACATATATATATATATATATATATATATATATATATATATATATATATATATATATATATATATATATATATATATTATATATATATATCCAAAAAATGGATTTTTGAACTTGTAGGTTTCCGGAATTTTCAATCATACTATGAAAACGAAAGAAAAGAGGAAAAGAGAAAAAAAAGAAGAAAAAAGGAAAAAAGATTGTGAAAATCACATTGATTATCCTCCTATAGTAAAAATCGATGATTGATGGTGCGCATGCGGTGTAGCCGCACGCGCAAAATTTTTTTTTCAGCATTTAGTAAAAACAGATGCGATCTAGTAAATTTTTCATCTTCGATTAAGTAAATTCTTCCAGGTCAGGGTGGTGACCCTGGTTACGGCCACCGACTTTTTCTTGAATGTGTACGTGTTGACGTTTTCCCTTCTCATTCTGTCCATGAATTCTTGTCTGGCAGATCTAGCTGTGTCAACATTGATTTTTTCATCGGCCGTATCTCCAGAAGTAATGTTTCGCAAGCTCGGGTCTTCTGCGAAAGGGGTATTCTCAGCAAGAAAGCAAACAAGCTCGCTAGTGTCATGGTTGTCGTATTCAATCCTCAACTCTGTAACTTCTTTGTGTTTTTGCTTGTTTCGTATTAGACCTTAGCAAAATTTTGCATTGACAAACTAATTGCACTACAAGTTGGTGCTGAAAGTAACCAAGTCAGCCTCTGCAACTTATTCATGCCACTTCCCCTTGTAAGACCACCGTTAGTTTTCAATAAGCGCATGAGGACCTGCTCAATGCCAAATTTTACGATAGATCCGGTTAAGACTTTTCGGATCTGCAGATAACATATCTTCCGTTCTGAAAATTTTCAAACACGTCGGGATTGGTAGTTTCCATCTACCAACAAAAATACAATTTTTATGTTTATCACGGTGATAATAAACATAATTTTTAGTTTTTACGTTAAAATAAAGGTGATTTTCATAATCATCATGATCTAGTACCCAATTATAGACATGTTGTATGCCTTTATATAGAAAAAAGACTGGGTGATAGTTGTCATTCTACATTTTAAGACCGGTTTCTTTCAGATTAAGCGTCATTTAACACTAACGGTATATTTAAATCAAAGCTTTAATTTTTAGTTCAAATAAAGGTGATTTTCATAATCATCGTGATCTAGTACACTATTCTAGACATCAATTTTGTTGCTGTATGTCTTAATATGTAAAAAGCAATTCATCTCCTCAAAGTCAACCTCAACCTCAAAAAACCTAATTTTTATTTTTACGTTCATATAAAGGTGATTTGCATGATCACCGTAATCATAATACCCTATTCTAGACATAAATTTTGTTGTAGTACGCCTTTACATGGAAGCACAAATTTCACCTTCTTAAAATCAACCTCAACCTCAACAGACCTAAATTTTAATTTTACGTTCAAATAAAAGGGATTTTCATAATTATTGTGAACTATTACATTATTCTAGACCTCAATTTTGTTGTTGTACGCATATATATGAAACACGAAATTCACCCCCTCAAAATCAACCTCAACCTAAAAAAAAAAAAAAAACTTATCTTTGAAACAGATAGATGAGCCAACTTTACATATTTGGAATCAGCACATTTTTTGAGTCGGGTAGTCAAAGAATCTTTTCTCTTGCAATTTGTTTTTGGGGTTAGGCCCTTTTTTTCACACACTTACTGGACTACACTACTAATCATATAATAGATGCCATTGGTGTTAAATTGTGTGACTGTTGTTCTTAATATTGGACATAAAATACAAATGAGCCATTCTCGCAATGGTCAAAGGCATAAGCTACTTACTATCCTGCCTGAGCTGAGCAAGGACCATCAAGAGCCCGAAAACAGATCTTTTTGCCAGACAGATCTGCGAAACGTCCTTTTCTGTCAAATATATATAGTTGTCATGTGCTGTTTGGACGCTAAGCACTGACAAGATTGACCACTGATGAATTTATCAATACAAATCCTATGACACATGGATCTGATGCTATATTGTTTGACTATTTCTCTAAAAAAAAAAAAAAAAAAAAAAAAAAAAAAAAAAAAAAAAAAAAAAAAAAAAAAAAAAAAAAAAACAGAAAAGAAACACAAAAAAGAGTGTTTTGTTAAAGAAAAAAAAAGAGTCTTTTGTGCTTCTCTAAAATAAATACAAAAGAGTTTTTCTCTTATTTATATCTTCATTGTTTTCTCTCCTTTGTGTTTCTGAAGAAACATGCATTTTTGGATAAAAACACAAAAGAGGGGGAATTTTGAGATGTTGAAGTATCACCTTTTCTCGGTTTTGACTGGTCAGTACGTACAGAGAGAAAACTTCGGAATATTTTGTACTGAAATTAAGCTTATGTGGTCTATGACGACCTACAGTCATATGGAAGAAATAACTAATGAATATTAGTAAACTTTTTTTCTGATGAATCGCTCATTTTATCCAAATTTATTTCATTCTTCTCTTATGTTTCTCTTTAAACGGGAAATTACTTTTTGCCTCTTCAAATATCTTAAAATTAAATTCTAAGTAGCTTTAAGCATCAAATCTTTCTTGGCTCAAAAAGGTCAGAAGAATTGCCAAAATTGAAGCGTAGGGACTAGATAATGAAATTAGGCTATATAACATTTATTTTTCTTGGGAAAACTCAAATCAAATACAAGTAGACTTTCTCATTTGTTGGACTAGATTTTTTTCCTCTTCTTTTTTAGAAGAGGAAATTTAGAACCGGCAATTCTAATTTTTTTCCATTACTATGATTTATTGGCAACAATATAAAAATGATTATAATATTTAGATAGTATTATAAATAGTTTTTTAAAACTCTTTTTACAGCATAAAAGAACTAAAAAAATCCCATAAAGGTTAGTTTCCCCGCGATAGCTATTTTATAATGCAAGATTCAATAAAAAAAAATAAGATTTTCTCAACTAAAAGTAAGGAGCAACAATAAAACTTAAAACGAACAGAAATTATTACGTATATGAGGGGGGTTACTCTTCCACAACACCTCGCTGTTTACACTAAAGTCTTTTAGTACTTAAAAAAAACCTTCTTATTATTCTAATTAAACATAGTGTTTAAACATAGAGTCGTTCTTAAAGAATTGGGACAGAATTCAAACTTTAGCTTAAAGAGCGAGGCACTGAGGAAGAGTAACCCCCCTCAAATACGTAATAATTTCTGTTCGTTTGAAGTTTTAATGTTGCTCCTTACTTTCAGTTCAAGAAACATTTTTTTTTATTTAATTTCTGATCGTTTTTTAAATACTGCCAGGAAATCTGGCTACTCCTCCAGGGAAAAATCCCCCGTGCCCACGGATTCATTCTCTAGAATATTTAATCCTGGTAAAAATTTACCCCGGACAATTACCCTAAACATCTCCACGCGTAAAATTGATTTGGCAAAGGAAAGGCAAGATATAAGATGAATTTCGTATAGGAATTCTGGCAAATTCCCCCGTGTAAAATTTCCCCTGAAAAATTCACTCCCTGGAAACTTCCCTCCCCATGGAAAATTATCCCCGTGGAAATTCTCACCAGTAGAAAATTCACACCCCCCCCCCCTCCCACCCGAAAAATGTATTCATATCTCCCAATGACAAATACTATACACGTAAACGATGGGCAAATTTTGCAACTTAAAGACCTTACCCCAGGGGCTGTGGCGGGTCATGATATCTCCAGAGACATAAGTAGTCGGTCTTTCAACTGTGCTGAAAAAGATGACTATTTTGAAATTTTGATAGGACGATTTTGATAAAGAAAAAGCGGCGTGGGAGGGGGCCTAGTTGCCCTCCAATTTTTTTGTCACTTAAAAGGGCCCTAGAACTTTGAATTTCCGTTCAAATTCTCCCTCCTTCGAAACACCCCTCCTGATATTCTAAGACCACGGGGTCTATACGTTCACCCCTGGGAGAGAAAAAAAAACAACAAATACACACGCATCCGTGACCTATCTTTTGGCAGAAAACACAAATTCCCCATTTTTGCAGAAAGGACCTTGAAACCTCTACAGCAGGGTTTTCTGACAATCTGCATCTGATGGTGCGATTTTCATTAAGGTTTTATTGCTTTTAGGGTGTGTTCCCCCTTTTTTTGAAAATACGGCAAATTTTTTCAGGCTCGTAACCTTTGATGGTTAATGCTAAACTTAATGAAACGTGTTTATTTGAAATCAGCGCAAATATTCGATTCTTTTGATGTATCTAGTGGTATCAAAATTCCGTTTTGTAGAGTTTCTGTTACTATTGAGCCGGGTCGCTCCTTACTTACAGTTCGTTACCACGAACTGTTTGATAAATAAACAAAAAAGTTTTTCAATTTAAAGTAAGGAGCAATATTAAAACTTAAAATGAACAGAAATTATTACGCATATGAGGGGGCCTCCCCCCTCCTCAGCCCCACGATCGTCACTCTAAAGTTTTTCTTGGCACTTTAAAAAAAACCTCCTTATCATAGACCGCGCAATACCGCTGCCTAAGTAAAGAACGAGGTTGGCACGATGTATTATTTATTATTTAGTTTTTGGTTTTAGACCAGGGCACTTCGTATCGAAGGACTTGTCGTAGAAACTTCGAAATGGGCTCATTCGATTGGAAACTGGAGTGGAGTGTGCCCTTTTTAATAGTTTAATGTAATTGGAAGGCAACTAACACACCTTCCACGCCCACCATTTCCCCAAACACATCGAACCAAAATTTTGAGACAGCCATTTTGTTCAGCGTAGGTGATTTCCAGATATAAATTATGTTTTGAGGAGGACACTCCCCCACAGCCCTCAGGGCAAGGTGTTTTTTCAACATAGTTGAAAGCTCTGGAAATTAGGTGTCTGAGGATGACATCCCCCTCCCTACAACCCTCAGGGCAAGGGTTGTAAGTTATGCCCTGGGGGCATATAAGGTTCTTATAGAAAGTTATATCGTAGAAACTTCCAAAAGGGCTCATTTGATTGGAAATTGAAAGGGCCACTGCCCTTTTTAACAGTCGAAATTGATTGGAGAGCAACTAACCCCCTCTCACGCCAATAATTTCCTCGAAAACATTCAATCAAATTTTTGAGATAGCCCATTTTGTTCAACACAGTTGAACAAAATGGTTGAACAAACCCTACAATCTGAGTAGGGCTCTAAACCCTATGCTCTCTAAAAGCTAGAATATAATTTGTACGTTACTGAACAAATTCTTTTAAATATTTTCACTTTTATAGCTTTAAGAGATAAAAAATTTATTAAAATTTTAAAAAATAAATATCAGCATATGTATATTAAACTGACAAAGCACATTTTTTCAGTAAATTCATTTGAATTTTTTAGAGTAAAGTACCAATTATATTCTAGCTTTTAGAAAGCATAGGGTTTAGAACCCTACGCAGATTAATTTCTGCTCGTTTTGAGTTTGACCTATTTTAATTTATGTTTGTTTTTTGTTTCATTTATTTATTGATACTGATTTGTGGTAGTTGTATGCTTGGTAGGTTATTTGATTCTATTTTTTTTTGTTTTTGGTTTAATGGAGTTCTTTACTTTTTTTGAAAAACTTATTTTGTGCCAAAAGTTTTTTGACTAATTCTAATAAAATAGCCCTTGTGTTTCAACAGTCGTTCTTGAAGAATGGGGACAAAATGTCAAACTTTAGCGTAAGGATTGAGGTGTTGAGGAGGGGCAATCCCCTAATGTACGAAATAATTTCTTTTCGTTTCATTATTTGGTACTTGTTTAGAATCCGGGCAACACGCGAGAATTGAAGTTTCGTTAATACTAATGAAATACAACAAAATAGGATGAAAATATAATAGTTTATGAATAAATTTGGGCTATATATTTGCACATTAGGGGGGGGGGGGTAAAGCATAGCATATATTAAATACGTAACCTAACCTAGGTACTTTTTTTGCCCCTTCAACCCCCCAAAAATCTAAAGTTTAAATCTTTGTTGTTGAGTGAGCAATAGCCTACCTCACTACCCAGCGAAAAACCTGTTTTTCATATAGAATCTTTGAGATATACAAAAAATTAAACAAGAAAAACGGGTTTTAATTTCTATAAAGCAGTGAATACAAACACTTAATTAAACAAAAATACTCCGAGTATTTCGGCCCCACATCCGGGAGCCTTTCTCAGCGGAAAAAAAATGAAACAAAAAAATTTCTTTTTAAAAAAACCTTAATTTACATCAGCACAAAAACTTAATAAACAAACAAAAGAAAAAATATAAATAAATAGAAAAACAAAACTCACATATTAAATATGTGAGTTTATTTAATATGTGAGTTTTGTTTTCCTATTTATTTATATTTTTTTCTTTTGTTTGTTTAGTATGTTTTTATGTTGATGTAAGTTAAGGTTTTTTAAAAAAGAATTTTTTTTTGTTTCATTTTTTTCCGTTGAGAAAGGCTCCCGGATGTGGGGCCGAAATATTCGGAGTATTTTTGTTTAATTAAGTGTTTGTATTCACTGCTTTAAGGAAATTAAAACCCGTTTTTCTTGTTTAATTTTTTGTAAATGGAAAAGCAGTGTGGTCTAAGAAATTATTTGCATCTTTGAGATTTCGATGCGGTCTTTTCCGTGTGTTGCCTGGATTCTAAACAAGTACCAAAAATTTGAATTCTTACTTACAGTCCAATTTCCAAGATCCATAATGTTACAAATCAGCTTAGCTTTTTTTCCAGCAAGAACTGTGACATTGCTCACTTGATTCTGTAAAAAGCGGGGGCCTTCTTTTGGATATTCAGGGAATGAATGACTCCCGTATTCCTCACTAGACTCTGCAACACTGTGGTCAAAACCAATATCTGTTCTCCTGCTCATCACTCCTGTAATATATTTTGTTCTTGACAAATATCACCAAAATAAACATATAGTTTAGGCTATTAGGTCATACCCAAACAAAAGAACATGTGATAATAGAATAGTATATAGAACGGGGATTGGGACCTGCCCCCCCCCCCAAAAAAAAGCTATAGTTTTTGTGAATTTCTTGGCACTTCTTATTCAAATTACCAAATAAATTTTGTTTTGTTATTATTCTCCCCCCTGAAAATTATTTAGTGGGCCTCCGAAATAATCCTGTGTATCTACTGTCAACAGAATATTGTTAACATAGTAACATTTTATTCAGCTAGATCACAAAATGACAAATTCTAACAATAATAATACAACCCATTTATTTCAAGAAATATTTTCTGGATTTTTCTTACTCTCCTAGCCTTGGACAATCTGGGTTGCTACTCTTAGCGATCTCACTATTTCTTCTTGCCTAGTGATTTTTTGGGCTAGTAATTAATTCAAGGGAATAAATCAGCCAGGAACTAAGAGTTGAAAGCAAAAGGACGCTTTAGTGAAAAGTTCACTGACAGCCACTGAAAATTTAAACTGTTCAATTTGGTCTGTCTCGGAAGAAATAAGTATAATTTACATACAATTTGTGCATATCGATTAGTAAGAAGCTATACTAACTAATTAGGTAGAGCTCATTAAGCCATTATAACAAGGCATTTAATTAGCTGCCTTGTTATGGAACATTTAAATCAAATTTTTGGCAATTGATTGTTTTCCTTCGTTTTATTTTTATTAGTATACTAATATAATGTGGAAAGTTCAGTTGCAGCTTTGGCATTTAGTGGTCAGCATGTCGACCATTTGGAGTAGAACCTTCGTAAATCAATTTTTTTTTCCTTTGCTTAAATTAAAAGACCTCCCTTTCCTCAATCCGTCAAATGCATTTTATGCATTAGATTTTTTCAGAATCGATTTTTTTTCTGATGTATCTTAATCAAGCTGTGAAATCGTTTAAAAACGAATATAAAAGTAGTAACTATCTATGGAATTCTAAGACGCCCCCGTACCAAACAGGTTTCTGGTAGGTATAATCTGGTTTGGTAGGTACAATCTGGTTAGGTGGGTATAATCTGGTTTGGTTCAAGTTTTTCTGACACGGAATTACACAATGAATGTAGGTCATGAGTTCACATACACATTCTTAAAACTACACGTGATTAAACACGTTATAAAACTATGTGCTATTTGCAAAGAAAAACCAGAGTGTTTTTTTTTTTTTTTTTTTTTTTTTTTTTTTTTTTTTTTTTTTTTTTTATTTAACAACTTGGCGACGTATGATGTAGCATCTATTACTACAGACGATACATGAGTTACCAGACGGGTTTCTAAGGTATGCAATCAGACTGGTTTCGTTTCATGGGTTCATTAATAGAACGACTAATGTTTTTGAAAAGGGTAATTACTTCTAAGTTCAATAACCAAATTGAACTTCCGATGGTTAAGAAAGCGTAACGGGTAATTAAAGTATGATGAATGGGATGTTATAATTAGAATGATTTTAAGTTGAAAATTGTGACATAAACATAACTCTATTTGCGATTTTTTTGCGAAAAGGTATTTGCGTAAAGGTATTGCGTTGGTTAAGAATGCCTCAAGAATGAGGAATGGGATGCTTGCATCAACAATACAAAGAATATGCTCAGATACTTAATAGATTTGACGCCTACAAGAGACATTGGTAAAAGGTATTCAATAGCTTAATTGAAAAGTAACGATAGAATGACATTGTGACTTGACCTAGCTTTACCTCTCCGATGTGGTCTGTATAATACACAAGTAATGATTGAAAAGTATTGTCAATTTAAAAAGAAATGGCTGAAAAATGTTTTGAGGGAGATGGGTTGCATGGAGGGTTGAGTTGCACGAGGGTTCAGTTAAAGGGGGTACAGTTACACGGGGGTTTGGTTAAACTGGGTTGAGTTGCACGAGGGTTCAGTTAAAGGGGATATAGTTACACAGAGGTTTAGTTAAATTGGGTCGAGTTGCACGAGGGTTCAGTAGCACGAGGGTTCAGTAGCATGGGGATTCAGTTGTACAGGGTTTCGGTTATACAGGGGTTCAGTTATTGCGCTGTGTGTGTCTCTTTGGGGTGTTTGTGTCTCTTTGGGCTGTGTGTGTCTCTTTAGACTGTTTGAGTCTTTTTGGTCTGTGTTTGTCTCTTTGGGTTGTGTTTCTCTTTGGACTGTGTGTGTCTCTTTGGGCTGTTTGTGTCTCTTAGGGCTGTGTGTGTCTCTTTGGGATGTGTGTCTCTTTGGGTTGTTTGAGTTTTTTTTGTCTGTTTGTGTCTCTTTAGATTGTTTGAGTCTTTTTGGTCTGTGTTTGTCTCTTCGGGCTGTGCGTGTCTCTTTAGCCTGTGTGTGTCTCTTTGGGATGTGTGTGTCTCTCTGTTGGATGTATGCGTCTCTTTGGGCCCGTGTATGTCTCTTTGGGCTGTATGTGTCTCTTTGGGCTGTGGGTGTCTCTTTGTGATGTGTGTGTGTCTCTTTAGGCTGTGTGTGTCTCTTTGGACTGTGTGTCTTTTTTTTGGGGTGTTTGAGTCTTTTTGGTCCGTATGTGTCTCTTTGGGATATGTGTTTTCTCGTTGGGCTGATTGAGTCTTTTTTGGTCTGTGTTTTTGTCTCTCTGGGTTGTGTTTCTCTTTGGGCTGTGTATATCTCTTTGGGCTGTTTTTGTGTCTCTTAGGGCTATGTGTGTGTCTCTTTTGGGATGTGTGTCTCTTTGGGCTGTTTGAGTCTTTTTAGTCTGTTTTTGTGTCTCTTTGGGCTGTTTGAGTCTTTTTTTGGTTAAATAAATAATTTCTGTTAAATAAAGGATTTCTGTTAAATAAATAATTGTTATACCTTTTAAAATAGCTTTACGGGGTTTGAGGGACTCTGTTGTTTTATTCCGTGTGATTTTTTCTTTACATGGTGTTCGTTCAAAAAGCGAAGATTTCTGTTAAATAAATAATTGTTATACCTTTTAAAATAGCTTTACGGAGTTTGAGGGACTCTGTTGTTTTATTCCGTATGATTTTTTCTTTACATGGTATTCGTTCAAAAAGCGAGGATTTCAGTTAAATAAATAATTTCTTATATTTTTTCCGTTCAATTGAAAGCGAGGATTTCTGTTAAATAAATAATTGTTATACCTTTTAAATTAGCTTTACGGGGTTTGTGGGAACTCTGTTGTTTTATTCCCTGTGATTTTTTCTTTACATGGTGTTCGTTCAAAAAGCGAGGATTTCTGTTAAATAAATAATTCTTATATTTTTTCCGTTCAATTGAAAGCGAGGATTTCTGTTAAATAAATAATTGTTATACCTTTTAAAATAGCTTTACGGGTTTTGAGGGACACTGTTGTTTTATTCCGTGTGATTTTTTCTTTACATGGTGTTCGTTCAAAAAGCGAAGATTTCTGTTAAATAAATAATTGTTATACCTTTTAAAATAGCTTTACGGAGTTTGAGGGACTCTGTTGTTTTATTCCGTATGATTTTTTCTTTACATGGTATTCGTTCAAAAAGCGAGGATTTCTGTTAAATAAATAATTCTTATATTTTTTTGTTCAATTGAAAGCGAGGATTTCTGTTAAATAAATAATTGTTATACCTTTTAAAATAGCTTTACGGGGTTTGAGGGACTCTGTTGTTTTATTCCGTGTGATTTTTTCTTTACATGGTGTTCGTTCAAAAAGCGAGGATTTCTGTTAAATAAATAATTCTTATATTTTTTCCGTTCAATTGAAAGCGAGGATTTCTGTTAAATAAATAATTGTTATACCTTTTAAAATAGCTTTACGGGGTTTGAAGGACTCTGTTGTTTTATTCCGTGTGATTTTTTCTTTACATGGTGTTCGTTCAAAAAGCGAGGGATTCTGTTAAATAAATAATTGTTATACCGTTTAAAATAGCTTTACGGGGTTTGAGGGACTCTGTTGTTTTATTCCGTATGATTTTTTCTTTACATGATGTTCGTTCAAAAAAGCGAGGATTTCTGTTAAATAAATAATTGTTATACCTTTTAAAATAGCTTTACGGGGTTTGAGGGACTCTGTTGTTTTATTCCGTGTGATTTTTTCTTTACATGCTGTTCGTTCAAAAAGCGAGGATTTCTGTTAAATAAATAATTGTTATACCTTTTAAAATAGCTTTACAGGGTTTGAGGGACTCTGTTGTTTTATTCCGTGTGATTTTTTCTTTACATGGTTTTCTTTACATGGTGTTCGTTCAAAAAGCGAGGATTTCTGTTAAATAAATAATTCATATACCTTTTAAAATAGCTTTACGGGGTTTGAGGGACTCTGTTGTTTTATTCCGTGTGATTTTTTCTTTACATGGTGTTCGTTCAAAAAGCGAGGATTTCTGTTAAATAAATAATTTTTATACCTTTTAAAATAGCTTTACGGGGTTTGAGGGACTCTATTGTTTTATTCCGTGTGATTTTTTCTTTACATGGTGTTCGTTCAAAAAGCGAGGATTTCTGTTAAATAAATAATTGTTATACCTTTTAAAATAGCTTTACGGGGTTTGAGGGACTCAAACCCCGTAAAGATCAATTGGGTTGATCTAGGTTCACTTAGAGTGGCGCGCCACTCTAAGTGAACCTAGATCAACCCAGCTTTTTGGATATCTCTCTCACTATGATTCTGTTTGTGTGTCTTTTGCAATGTGTAGGAGCCAGTGGGGGAATCCCCACTCGTTTGGAAAGGTGCCAAGGAAAGGCAAGCAAATAGCATGTAGTTTCAAAGAGTTGACTTCAAGAAAGAAATTGTTACTTACTGAGAATTTTTTTCATAATTTCATGAATTAAATTTCTACGTCGTGTAGCTAAGTGAAAATTGTTTGTGATAAAGAGAAAAAAAAAGTTACTTACTTGCAATTTTTTTCATAATTTCTTGATTGAAGTATCTGTACTGTATATCCAAGAGGTGAAATCAACAAAGAGTTTGTTGAACCTAGATCAAGCCAACTTTTTGGATATCTCTCTCACTATGATTCTGTTTGTGTGTCTTTTGCAATGTGTAGGAGCCAGTGGGGAATCCCCACTCGTTTGGAAAGGTGCCAAGGAAAGGCAAGCAAATAGCATGTAGTTTCAAAGAGTTGACTTCAAGAAAGAAATTGTTACTTACTGAGAATTTTTTCCTAATTTCTTGAATTAAATTTCTACATCGTGTAGCTAAGTGAAAATTGTTTTTGATAAAGAGAAAAAAAAGTTACTTACTTGCAATTTTTTCATAATTTCTTGAATGAAGTATCTGTACTGTATATCCAAGAGGTGAAATCAATAAAGAGTTTGTTACTTACTTACAAACATTTTCATATGACTTCAAGAATGAGTTTGTTACCTATTTACAATTCCTTCATAATTTCTTGAATGAAATTTCAGTATTGTGTATCCAATAGGTGAAAACAATAAAGACTTTATTACTTACTTGCGATTTTATTATGATTTCTTGAATTAAATATCTGTATTGTGTCCAGGAAGCGAATTCAAGAAAGCTATTGTTACTTACTTACAATTTCTTCATAATTTAATGAAATGAATAAAACTATTCTAAAGAATAAAGACGGGTTAAGCTTAAAGATTGGCTCTAGCAATTGTACTCTATGCTTGCCCAGAGACACAATGTGGCTTTCCCACTATTGCTCTATGGCCGGTTATCGACACTACCTAGTTTATTGCATGTATTAAATCAGTATTTTTTACACAGTGGAACGATAAACACATAACTATTATCTCTAAAAAAGTGAAGATGAAGCATTTTAAGAAAGTGTGTTCACATGATAGTGTTATTGTAGCATTGAATGCTGACAAGGAGAAGTATTTAAACTATGAAATAAGTACAAGTGGTAGTACTATCGGAAACGTATGCGTGCATTGTCATGACAGTAAGGAATTTAATTTCTTTGGAGTACCAAAAAAATTCAACTCTTATGATGGTGGATATGCGATATTGAGATCTCCGGAGATGATTGCACTCAAAGAGAATGCCAACATAAAAATTATAGTTGATAAAGAGGGGCATCTTCTTGCTAGTGCTTGTGGTAACATGTTACCCAGTGTTAAACCATATCGTCCACTTTCGGGTATTAGCATTCAAATGAAAGCAAAGACGAAAAGAAAGGCCTACTCTTCTACTAATATCATAAACCATATCCTGTCTACGTGCCGGAACTGTTACCTGTGTAAAAATAGTGTGATAATAGACAGTGAAATCGCTAGAAAAATAAAAAGGGCATTGGCAGAAAATATCACTAAGGAATATAAAGATGAATCGATGAAAAACAAAGTACCAGCAAACGTTACTGCCATTGATCAAACAGTCAATGAATCAAATAATACCAAAGACGAAAAGCATGTTGACCCTGTCGATGACACACCTATAAAAATTGTGTATGAGTCAAAATGGAATAATGATTATTCTACTGATTACGAACTAAGAGAAGACAATAGCTATAGTATCAAGAGAGAACATGGTGAACCATTTTATGGAACAGATTCAAAATGCCCAAAGTTGTTCATTGATATTAATAATGTATAATAATATGTATTTTTTTTATTAATATTCTACATGACATTATTTCATTAAAAATATATTATGCCTTACATTGTTATGTGTTCATTATTTTTAGAGTAAGCTAGCATATCGAACGTTTAGAATGTCTATTAAAACATCGGAGATGTAAGAAAAGGAATTTACATACATCATATATTGGATAGATAATATAACATAGAGAAAATCTAAGTATAAGAATGAATAAATTCTCTATCAACATCTATTGACAGATACTTGGGATAGCATTGACAAAATCAAAGTATCGTAAGTAGCAAACTCTTTCTTGAAGTCAACTCATGGGATTTCTCGAAATTAAATATCAAAACAATAAAGAGTTTATTACTTACTTGCGATTTTATCATGATTTATCGAATTAAATATCTGTATTGTGTCCAGGAAGCGAATTCAAGAAAGCAAAAAATTTATTTCAACTCATCCATACGGGGTTTTTCGCTAGCAACTCGCCCTCCACTATAACTTCGCTAATACATCCTTCTGCCATCGCTAGCAACTCACCCTCCACTATAACTTCGCTAATACATCCTTCTGCCAATCAAACACTTTTCTGTCATTTCTTGTAAAAAAAAAATGTATTTCAACTCATCCACATGGGTTTTTCCCTAGCAAGAAAAAATCACACGGAATAAAACAACAGAGTCCCTCAAACCCCGTAAAGCTATTTTAAAAGGTATAACAATTATTTATTTAACAGAAATCCTCGCTTTTTGAACGAACACCATGTAAAGAAAAAATCACACGGAATAAAACAATAGAGTCCCTCAAACCCCGTAAAGCTATTTTAAAAGGTATAACAATTATTTATTTAACAGAAATCCTCGCTTTTTGAACGAACACCATGTAAAGAAAAAATCACACGGAATAAAACACACAGAGTCCCTCAAACCCCGTAAAGCTATTTTAAAAGGTATATGAGATATTTATTTAACAGAAATCCTCGCTTTTTGAACGAACACCATGTAAAGAAAAAATCACACTGAATAAAACAACAGAGTCCCTCAAACCCCGTAAAGCTATTTTAAAAAGGTATAACAATTATTTATTTAACAGAAATCCTCGCTTTTTGAACGAACACCATGTAAAGAAAAAATCACACGGAATAAAACAACAGAGTCCCTCAAACCCCGTAAAGCTATTTTAAAAGGTATAACAATTATTTATTTAACAGAAATCCTCGCTTTTTTGAACGAACATCATGTAAAGAAAAAATCACACGGAATAAAACAACAGAGTCCCTCAAACCCCGTAAAGCTATTTTAAAAAGGTATAACAATTATTTATTTAACAGAAATCCTCGCTTTTTGAACGAACACCATGTAAAGAAAAAATCACACGGAATAAAACAACAGAGTCCCTCAAACCCCGTAAAGCTATTTTAAAAGGTATAACAATTATTTATTTAACAGAAATCCTCGCTTTTTTGAACGAACATCATGTAAAGAAAAAATCATACGGAATAAAACAACAGAGTCCCTCAAACCCCGTAAAGCTATTTTAAACGGTATAACAATTATTTATTTAACAGAATTCCTCGCTTTTTGAACGAACACCATGTAAAGAAAAAATCACACGGAATAAAAGAACAGAGTCCTTCAAACCCCGTAAAGCTATTTTAAAAGGTATAACAATTATTTATTTAACAGAAATCCTCGCTTTCAATTGAACGCAAAAAATATAAGAATTATTTATTTAACAGAAATCCTCGCTTTTTGAACGAACACCATGTAAAGAAAAAATCACACGGAATAAAACAACAGAGTCCCTCAAACCCCGTAAAGCTATTTTAAAAGGTATAACAATGATTTATTTAACAGAAATCCTCGCTTTCAATTGAACGGAAAAAAATATAAGAATTATTTATTTAACAGAAATCCTCGCTTTTTGAACGAATACCATGTAAAGAAAAAATCATACGGAATAAAACAACAGAGTCCCTCAAACTCCGTAAAGCTATTTTAGAAGGTATAACAATTATTTATTTAACAGAAATCCTCGCTTTTTGAACGAACACCATGTAAAGAAAAAATCACACGGAATAAAACAACAGAGTCCCTCAAACCCCGTAAAGCTATTTTAAAAGGTATAACAATTATTTATTTAACAGAAATCCTCGCTTTCAATTGAACGGAAAAAAATATAAGAATTATTTATTTAACAGAAATCCTCGCTTTTTGAACGAACACCATGTAAAGAAAAAATCACACGGAATAAAACAACAGAGTTCCCTCAAGCCCCGTAAAGCTATTTTAAAAGGTATAACAATTATTTATTTAACAGAAATCCTCGCTTTCAATTGAACGGAAAAAATATAAGAATTATTTATTTAACAGAAATCCTCGCTTTTTGAACGAACACCATGTAAAGAAAAAATCACACGGAATAAAACAACAGAGTCCCTCAAACCCGTAAAGCTATTTTAAAAGGTATAACAATTATTTATTTAACAGAAATCATCGCTTTTTGAACGAACACCATGTAAAGAAAAAATCACACGCAATAAAACAACAGAGTCCCTCAAATCCCCCGCCCCCAAAGAGACACACACACAGCCCAAAGAGACAAACACAGACAAAAAAAAAAAAACTCAAACAGCCCAAAGAGACGCAAACAGCCCAAAGAGACAAACACAGACCAAAAAGACTCAAACAGCCCAAAGAGACACAAACAGACCAAAAAGACTCAAACAGCCCAAAGAGAGCCACATAGCCCAAAGAAACACAAACAGCCCAAAGAGACACAAACAATCTAAAGAGACAAACATACACCAAAAAAAGACTCAAACAGCCCAAAGAGACACAAAAACAGACTAAAAAGACTCAAACAGCCCAAAGAGACACACATCCCAAAAGAGACACACACATAGCCCTAAGAGACACAAAAACAGCCCAAAGAGACATACACAGCCCAAAGAGAAACACAACCCAAAGAGACAAAAACACAGACCAAAAAAGACTCAATCAGCCCAAAGAGAAAACACATATCCCAAAGAGACACATACAGACCAAAAAGACTCAAACACCCCCAAAAAAAAGACACACAGTTCAAAGAGACACACACAGCCTAAAGAGACACACACACATCACAAAGAGACACCCACAGCCCAAAGAGACACATACAGCCCAAAGAGACGTACACGGGCCCAAAGAGACGCATACATCCAACAGAGAGACACACACATCCTAAAGAGACATACACAGGTTAAAGAGACACACACAGCCCGAAGAGACAAACACAGACGAAAAAGACTCAAACAATCTAAAGAGACACAAACAGACAAAAAAGACTCAAACAACCCAAAGAGACATACATCCCAAAGAGACACACACAGCCCTAAGAGACACAAACAGCCCAAAGAGACACACACAGTCCAAAGAGAAACACAACCCAAAGAGACAAACACAGACCAAAAAGACTCAAACAGTCTAAAGAGACACACACAGCCCAAAGAGACACAAACACCCCAAAGAGACACACACAGCGCAATAACTGAACCCCTGTATAACCGAAACCCTGTACAACTGAATCCCCATTCTACTGAACCCTCGTGCTACTGAACCCTCGTGCAACTCGACCCAATTTAACTAAACCCCTGTGTAACTATATCCCCTTTAACTGAACCCTCGTGCAACTCAACTCAATTTAACTAAACCCCCGTGTAACTGTACCCCCTTTAACTGAACCCTCGTGCAACTCAACCCTCCATGCAACCCATCTCCCTCAAAACACTTTTCAGCCATTTCTTTTTAAATTGACAATACTTTTCAAACGTTACTTGTGTATTATACAGACCACATCGGAGAGGTAAAGCTAGGTCAAGTCACAATGTCATTCTATCGTTACTTTTCAATTAAGCTATTGAATACCTTTTACCAATGTCTCTTGTAGGCGTCAAATCTATTAAGTATCTGAGCATATTCTTTGTATTGTTGATGCAAGCATCCCATTCCTCATTCTTGAGGCATTCTTAACCAACGCAATACCTTTACGCAAATACCTTTTCGCAAAAAATTCGCAAATAGAGTTATGTTTATGTCACAATTTTCAACTTAAAACCATTCTAATTATAGCATCCCATTCCTCATACTTTAATTACCCGTTACGCTTTCTTAACCATCGGAAGTTCAATTTGGTTATTGAACTTAGAAGTAATTACCCTTTTCAAAAACATTAGTCGCTCTATTAATGAACCCATGAAACGAAACCAGTCTGATTGCATACCTTAGAAACCCGTCTGGTAACTCATGTATCGTCTGTAGTAATAGATGCTACATCATACGTCGCCAAGTTGTTTAAAAAAAAAAAAAAAAAAAAAAAAAAAAAAAAAAAAAAAAAAAAAAAAAAAAAAAAAAACACTCTGGTTTTTCTTTGCAAATAGCACATAGTTTTATAACGTGTTTAATCACGTGTAGTTTTAAGAATGTGTATGTGAACTCATGACCTACATTCATTGTGTAATTCCGTGTCAGAAAAACTTGAACCAAACCAGATTATACCCACCTAACCAGATTGTACCTACCAAACCAGATTATACCTACCAGAAACCTGTTTGGTACGGGGGCGTCTTAGAATTCCATAGATGGTTACTACTTATAAACAAAAAAAAAGTCATGTATGCAAATTTTTAGCTTAGAAGGGTCATGTATTTAAACAAACACAACTTAAAAACAATAGGGAAATTTTTTCAAGACAGTGCAATTTAAATCGGTGAATATTTCGGCCCTATGTCCAAGGGCCGTCTTCAGCACAACAATAAAGAAAAAATATATATATATAAACAACTTACATTAAAATACGAGGTTTAAAACTAAAAATGCTCTTAAAAACTTTTAAAACAGCCCCAGTATCCTTACTTCTACGAAGTTCAACCAGGACTGATAAATAAAATGATGAGAGAGGATGAATTCATTCAAATGAAATAAAATGAAATTATTAACTGCAAGTTTTCAAAGCTAATCTTGCTTTTTTAGCAGCTAGTCTTAAAGGCCTTTTTTGTAACGGGTTCAATACTATTGTCAATTGGTTTAATAAAATATTTTGTTAGGTCATTTTTAATTAAATTTGAATATAAAGAATTCAGTGAATATTCTCCTAAGTCCCTATTTAATGAAATATTTTTATTTATTTTGAGCCTAATTTCGATTGATTCCCGGACTACCTGTTTTATCCCCAAATCACTACTAATGAGAGAAGATTTTTCAAAAAATATTGTGTGGCTGGGATTATCAAATATATGGGTAGCTAAAGCAGAATCAAAGGAGTTATTAGAACTATTAGCAATTAACGCTTTGTCTATGTCTTCTTTGTGCTGGTGTATCCGTTTTTCTAGATTCTGATGAGTTCTGCCAACGTAGTAATTGCCACAATCGCACGGTATTTGATAAACCCCTCTTTGGCGAGTAACTGGGGTTTTGTCTTTACCGGAGTTTAAGAAATTTGTGATTTTAAAATTATTAGTGAAAACTAACTACAGATTGCTTTTTGTTTTTTGTTTTTTGTGCAAATATTTTTTTATTGTTGTTGTGATTCTTGGGATGTACGGAAGATAGATTATATTAGAGGGTTTTTTTTTGAGCCTCACATTGTGAAATATCGTTGATTTTACGAAAATGTCTTTTTAGTCTACGGTCAATCGTATTATTGACAAAAGGAATGGGGTATCCGTTGCCAAAAAGAATATCTCTGATAAAATTTATTTCTGCTTTTATGTATGAATCGGAGCAAATGTTCAGGGCACGGTCAATGAGAGAAGTTACAACTGCTCTTTTAACTTGTGGGGGGTGGTTTTCTATAGATAGTGAAGTCCAAATTATTAGTATTACGGATAATTAGCACATCTAAAATGGTAGTTTATTTTCAAATTCAATTTCTAGGGTAAACTGCAAATTTCTATCATAAGTATTAAGATGATCTAGGAAACCCCGAAGTTCAATTTCCCCATAATTCCAAAGTGAAATTACGTCATCCATGTAACGACCCCAATATAGATGTTTTAAAAAATAAGAATATAATGCCCAATTTTCAAGGTTCTCGACATAAATATTAGCCAGTAGGCCGGATAGAGCTGCTCCCATTGGTAACCCATTTATTTGTTGATAAAAAGAATCACGAAACTGAAAATACATTGAAAACTTATTACAGGTTTTAACAAGATTAAATAAAACTTCACCATCAATCCCTGTCGCTGAGTCTTCGATTAAGTGATAATTTTCTTCTATTTTGTTTTTTAATAATTGCTCAGAAGTAGCTACATCTATATTCGTGTACATGGAAACAATATCAAAACTACTAACTATTGTGTTTTCTGAAATACTTGTGTTATTAAATTTTTTAACCAAATCTACCGAATTACTAATGTAGGAATTTTGTGAATACAGTAGAGGTTTGAAAGCTGTGCAAAGCTATTTTCCAATATTGGAAGCGGGGGCTTTAGTGCATGCTACGATAGGTCTTAGGGGAATACCTTGTTTATGCAGTTTTGGTAAGCCGTAAGATTTTGGACAGAAACTACCACGGGGGTAAAATTTATTGTATAATTGTGGTGTGATTTTACCATTCTGTTTTAGCTGCTTTAATTCATTTATAATATTATTAGTAAATTGATCAGTAGGATCATGAGTGATCGGTTTATATGTACTTGTGTCTTTTAAAAGTGAAAAGATTTTGTTGACATAGTCTGTCGTATCCATGACAACAAGTGAGTTGCTTTTGTCTGCTTTGGTTATTATAATAGATGGGTCTTTGCGGAGGTTAGATAACATTTTTATATCGTGCAAATTTTTTTGTGTGAAAGTGGTAGGAGACTTAGCCTTTTTTTGGCTATTATAAAGGGTATTTATGAGACAAGACCTAACTTCATCAGGGTTTCAAGCAGATGGGTAGTATTTATGCAAAGCGGACTCTAAAGAGGAAACTATATCCGCCACGGGAACCTGTTTCGGCAACAAAGAGAATTTTGGACCTTTTTCCAGTGTTTCTATATCCTGGGTTTCAAATTTTAAGAGCATTTTTAGTTTTAAACTTCGTATTTTAATGTAAGTTGTTTATATATATATATATATATATATATATATATATATATATATATATATATATATATATATTATATATATATATATATATATATATATATTATATATATATATATATATATATTTTCTTTAATGTTGTGCTGAAGACGGCCCTTGGACATAGGGCCGAAATATTCACCGATTTAAATTGCACTGTCTTGAAAAAATTTCCCTATTGTTTTTAAGTTGTGTTTATTTGATATGGAAAGGCAGTGTGGTCTTCGTCAATATTTACGTCATGTATTTAGGAGTTAGACCCGATTACAAAAACTGTCAATTTAAATGGGATATTAGGTATTGGACGAAAAATTGCAGAAATCACGATATTTTTGAAGCCACTTCATTGAACTTCTCCGTGGCATGCGCCTGATCAAACAGTTCGTGGTAACGAACTGTAAGTAAGGAGCGACCCGGCTCAATAGTAACCGAGGCTCTATTAAACGGAGTTTTGATACCAATAGATACATCAAAAGAATTATATTTTAATGCTGATTTCAAATATAAAAGTTTTCATCAAGTTTAGTCTTACCCATCAAAAGTTACGCGCCTAAGAAAATTTACCTCATTTTCGAAAAAAGGGGGAAACACCTCTTTAACGTCATAGAACTTTATAATTATTCCGTATATGAAAAGAGCTGTCCCCTCCTCAACGCCTCACTCTTTACGCTAAAGTTTGACTCTGTCTCACAACTTTATTCTTTAAAACAATTAAAAACTTTAGCGTAAAGAGCGAGGCGTTGAGGAGGGGACAACCCCTTTCATATACGGAATAATTTCTGTACGTTTTAAGTTTTAATGTCGCTCCTTACTTTCAGCTAAAAAAAAAAGCTTATTTTTTTATTTAATTAACGATTAAAGCCAGTATTATAAAGCACTTTATTATAAACAGGGTATAAGATTATTATTTCCATCAATTTACCAAACGGATATCTATATTTAGATAATCAGGAATACCAACTAGATCAGGGCGGTTAATCGTCTTCCCTAGATTCCTTAAAAGAATTTCCATCTTTAGGATTATTAAATACAAAAAATCAGTGCCTTAGCTACATTCTTGTGAATTATCACCACTGACACCGGCAGGTTTTAGGGGGGGGGGGAATACACTTGTCAATCTCTAGGAGAGTAAATCTATTCTTTTGCGAATTTTTCAACGAAAATACGTACTAGTTCAGCTAAAGTAAAGAAAAATGGTTTCCAAATTGGTAGGGAAAAAAAATATTTTTTAGACATTGGACAAGGAAAATGGACAAGGGAAAATTTTAAACAGAAACAGTTAATGTTTCGGCTAGACCACCACTAGCCAATACTCACAGATCAGGGAATCGACCAAATGTGCCAGTCCGGGAAAATGGAGGAGCTGGGGCAAAGAGATTTCTTCAATTATTTTCATAAAGATACAAAAAGGTAATTTCGAAAATCCAGGAAGGATTTTCACATAAAAAAGGAAACACTATAAATAAGTTGCAAGGGGGGGGGATTAATACGCCACCTCTCCATTTGGGCTCCTGTGTAAGAAATGCTAACGCAAAAAAATTAATCATATAGATGAAACTCTAAAAAACAACTAAAACCGGTAATTTTAGGGATTTTTGTTGACTTAATAATAGTTTTTTTTTTAAGAGTCTAGTGATTTTTTTTACCTGTTGGTAACTCTGTAGGCAATGCACATGATTTGAGTTTCTTAGACAAAAAAAATAGTGATATAGATAGTAAAATTTTTGGAGGTTTTGAGAGTTCAAAGTGCGAGAAGGTGTTGGATATTCATGTTAAGAAGACTAAGCTAATTAAATTAGTAACAAGTTAGGCTGAATATGCAATGTTAGGTAAGGAGAAAATTAACCAAGTGAATATCTTCACTCACTTAGGTAGCACTGTAAATGAGGATGGTAGGTGCAGTAAAATGTAAAAAGTATGGAAAGAACATGTGAGCAGACATGCAAAAAGTATATACTTGTAGGAAAACAACATGATTCTTAAGTATCTAAAGCCTCACAGCATATATACACAATCCGCAGCTTCAGAAAAACATCCAGCAATGGAATTGTAAGAATTTTACTCCGTTAGAGTTTCAATTCATTTCAAAAGGGAGGTGGCACCTCCAAGAAAAATCGACCCCAGTTTTCTTCAACATATACACCATTGAACTATGTTATCCTAACATACATATTCGAGCAACTAATCATCAACCAGTACATTGCATAAATAAAGGTACTGTTATGGCAACTTTATTATCTTATTAACTTCCTAATGGTATCCCAGCTAGCTAACAGGATCCCCAATTTTAATTTTCTTTTGATTACCTCCAGACCCGAATTTACAAGAATGATTTAGGGCACATCCTTTATTTTTGGCAGTTTAAACAGGTTTGGAAGAATAGAAGTCTTCGAACTAAGATCAGTATGTTGAAAGGCATGGCAATAACAATGGTCAAGTATAGGTTAGGAACGTGAGTGATTTGAAAGATTGAGGTTGTTATGATATATTTTTTCTAATGGAATTGGCGTAGAATATTTTGAGGTACTTGCTTAAATCACAGTGTATGTGTCGCAGTAAAATGACGAAACCTCTCATTTGATCAAAAGATGATTTCTTTTCAAACCCCTATCTTTAAATAGATTTATACAGCCTCCTGTTTTCAGAGGTAATTACACGATGCGCCGGCACATTTGGCCCTAAAAATGTATGCAATTTACACAAGGTAATCGGAAAAAGAGAATAACTTCAGAGCTCTATTTAACAGAGTAGATTTATTTGAGGCTATACATATATATTTTGAGTAGTGTGTCTTGGAGCATCAACTAGTAGGTGGCGGGCCAGTGTCTATTTCAGTGGGTCGATTAGAGGGGCAGAGGGGGAAGGGGTTCCTGAAGCCTCCAACAGTGACTATTAGGTCCAAATTTTCAAGATTTTAGAGAAATCTTCCTCAGATAAACATGAAGGAAATCAAAAGTTTACCCCCTAGTCTCCCTTAATAGCAAGGAATATGTTTAGAGTAGGCCTAAGCCTAGAACAGGAGTGCTGGGGGGTAACAGCTCTCTCTTATTACAGAAAATGTCAAGTGTGGAATAATAGCAGGTAGACTGGAATAAAATAAAGTATGGAATAATAGTTACATCCATTACAAAGAGGAGGAAGGGATAATCACCTAAAGACAATATTTGTCCAAGAAACCCTTGATAGACGTGAAATTTATCACCCTAAAACCCCTGGCTGACGCTTTCAACCCCCATCCCCCGCCCAAGAAATATTTAAATAGTACACTTTCACGAGTGAGTTTCACTCTAAAAGTATCGCTAAAG